>PVIR01039176.1:0-13780 GCA_004026965.1 Petromus typicus | reverse complement strand
TCTCCTCACTGATAGGCCTTCTGCACAGCTGGGTTTATGAGGACTGAGATCAGACCATGCCCCTCTTTTCATGTAGAATCTCTGTGATTTCTTGCCTGTCTCACTGAGGTGCCAAGAATGTTGGTTTGAATGAAAATGCGTCATAGAGTTTTAAGTGCCACCAAGCTGATCTGAGGTGAGCACTCCGGGCTGTGGAGAACCCAGGCTGTACTCCGGTCCCCATGGCCTCTGAGCCCGCCTCAGGCTGCCACAGAGAAGAAGCTGGGCACAGAGGATAAAAACTAATGCTCTAAAAGCACCCAATTTCCTATTTATAGGCCCAGTAGAGGCTTCAAATGACAGCAAGCAATCAGTATCCAAGGGCTGCTTTTCATGTGTCAGAAGAGACAAAATTACAGTGTGACCGCCTTTGATGTCCCGTCTGCTTCGTCTTTCCGAATAAAAGGGAATCTCTGGCTCCAGGCTGATTTTCAAAGGCAAAAATAGACTAAATTCCAACCCTTAAATTATCAAAAGTGCCACATACTTGACAAGCGGCGAAGCAGTGAGCAGAAACTACCAAGTTTGTAATTAAACAGAGTTTAAGTCAAATTAGCAGAGACAGACAGTCTTGTCTGGCAGTCAGAACAGTGGCCCGGGAGCCCCAGATGTGGCCCTGGTGCCCGTGTGTGTCAGAGTCAAGTCCTGATGCACAGCTGTGTTGCCAGTGAGAGACCCCTGAGCTCTCTCTAGCCCCATCTGTCCTGTTGCAAGGCTCAGGGTGGGAGGCAAGAGGTCCTGGTAAGAGACAGGACAGGGAGGGTGGGCCCGAAAGTCAGGAAGAAGCTGGGGACAGGTGCTTCCTCTCTTTTTCAGAATTTGCTTCCAAGCCTTGCAAAAGGCCACAGAAGACTTTTCTGTTTCATAAAGTAATTGAGGTTTATATATTTTACTATAAATCATTCATTCATTGAAGGCTTATAGCCAGGGACAAAGCAAAGAGAGGTAACATGTTGGTGGGGGAAATAAATAGGCCCAGTCCTCTGGGTGAATATAAGTGACGCAGACATAAGTATCACAAGCAAAGGAAGATGGAGGGTCCAGGAGGGAGAGCAAAAGAAGAAGAGAATAGAGTTATGATATTTTCCAGTCCCAGGCCTCCAACTCAGGGCCTCAGGCATGCTAGGCAAGTACTCTACTGTTAAGCTTTATCCCGAGCACTTTAACATATCTTGAGATAGAAGGAGGCCTCAAACTTGGGATCTTTCTGTGTCATCCTCTGAGTAGCTGGAATTACACCATACCCCTCACTCCTACTGCCCTTTTAATATTTATTAAGCTGAGAAAGAGTTCTCTTGCTATTGGTGAAAACTCTGGTAGGGACTATGATTTTTTTGGCTATTTTCCTGTATCAGAAAGTCCCACTTTTCTTGTTAGGGAACCAGTGCTTCCAATCAGACACACATGTCCAGTTCAGTTTATTAATTCTTGTATATCACTAAAAATCATCACCACCTAAAGCTAGTGTCAGTAGTAGGGAGGCCACTTGTACTGGAGAAGAAATTGCCATCAGCTTTTTCCTCTTTCTTGATCATCTTCTACTTATTAGCTATGGTTTTAACCACTCTAGATGTTGGAGAGTAGAGAAGCAAGAGATCAGGAAGTTCTCACTTGGTTGGTGCTGTTTTCATGTAGATTTATTTGCTCTGGGCCTGGCTTATATGTAACACAGAGTCTGTGTTGGTTCTTTCACGGACTCTGGTGTTTGGGCTGTGGTGGGTCCTCTTTCTGTGCATTGCCTGTATGAGTGGCACGTCCTGGTCTAGTCCCTGCCGCGAGTTTTCTGGCAGCTCTTTTCCATAGACTGTCTTGCTCATACTCCTGCCCCCTTGCCTAGTAAAACATGGACAAAGCTGACACAGCTCTGGCCATCTCTGGCCTCTCCAAGCCCACCTCTCATCCATAGGAAAGTCATGGCCACCTTTGTCATCTGCATCACCCAGTCTTTTAATAACTTCCCTGCCTTTGGGTTTCCCAGGTGATAGTTATAATCCAATGATCTAGCCATCTTTCCCGTGGCCCCTGTCCAAATGGCGGGGAACCCCGGACCCTTCGGATTGTGTTGTATTAGTAGATCCGAGCTGAGAGGGAGAAAGGTGTCTTCTCACCTTTTCTGTTGTCCACTGAGAAGAGTTATTTGCAGCACAACTTTCTCCATAGAAAATCTTTTACAGATCCTCCCTTTCTGCGGCAATCTTTAGTAATCAGAGCACTTTAGGACCTTGATTACAGTGAGGGGCCCACGTTAAATGGTTCTCAGGTACCCGCCTTGAAAATACTCGCTGGCAGCATTGGCTTACTTTCATGTTGGACATTGACTGCGCTGGAACCTCAGCCAAACTCTCTTTTTAACATCTTGTTAAACTTGCAAAATTAGGGAGTCAGCAGCCAGTGAATCATACCTAAAGCCATGAGATTAGAGAAAATTACCTGCGAAGTAAACAGCAAAAAGGTCTGAGGCTTTTAGAAGCTGGAGAGTGAAGAATCAGCCAAGGAGAATGAGAAGGGGTTCTGAAAAACAGAAGTACTGAGAAATGAAAGCAAACACTTCAGGCGCTTAGAGTTCATTTTCTATTATGAATTATAGACAATATTCTAACAACTAGTTTCTGTATGAGTAAATTTTCCACTATGCATGGTGCAACTCCTTGCATGACCTCATTCGTCATATGTGGATATCTTTGGCATTCACAAAGTATTCAATATCTATTTTTAGCCACCTACTGGCCCTTGGAGGAAGGTTCCTTACAATGGGAAAAGAGCTTTAAGAGGCTTTCCCAAGGGTCCAGAAATAAAAGGTGCAGATAGCTTCAAATTCAAGTCTTTTGGTTACAGGTTCTGAGACTTTATTGCGCATACCAACTCGAATGCATTAACCAGCATTAGGTAGAGAGTCATGCTGAGAAGGATTCTGAGGCATAGCGAAGACAGATGGGGAGGGAACGTCTATTGGTTGTGCCTGCCACTGGGACAGTCGGTGCATGTGGTGTATCTGGAATCTCTGATGTAATTATTGTCAGTGTGTGTGTGTGAACAGCTTCCTGGAACAGTCTAGGTATTCAGTACATATTACAAGGATGGGAAAGGAAGAAAGAGTAGCTGAAACCCACAGAGTTACTGGAGACGACATTGTATACATGCATTTGGGAAGCCCAGTTTTTAAGATGTGGCATGAGCCAAGGAAATGGATTTGCAAGGAAATAAAACTAGTCTCTGTTCCCAGCAGTTTTTTCTCTGTTTCTGAGAAATTTTGAACCAGCAAAAAGTTCAAAGAATACTACTATGAATGCTTACATATCGTTTTCCTTGATTTGCTACAAGTTGACATTGCTCCTTTTCTGGTTTTATTTGAACTTATTAGAAAGTAATTTAAGAACTAAAGACACTTTAGCATTCATCTCTTAAGAATGAGGACTTTTTCCATCATCACCAAACCACTGTCGTACCGGCAAACTTAGTGTTGCATCACTAAGGCCACGCAGCTTGTGCCATGTCACATTCCCAAGCTATCGCTAACATCTGGATCAGATTGAATGCACTACTTTTAGTTAGATTTTATTTTTGTAAATGATGTGAAATTTTCTGCTTTGCCTATAGAATATCCTTCAGGATTGAGCTTGTGATTTTTTTTTAAACCTGGACATAAGTGGTTTGTATTGATCTTTTATCTCAGAGCATTTAGTCTGTTTCCTATTCATTAATTACTGAAGTAAAGCAGTTGCAGTGGACTCTAATCCGATGTGACCGATGTCTTCATAAGAACAGAAGAAAAGTCCCAGGGACCAACGGGGCGGAGGACGATACCCATGATGATGGGGACAGAGACTGGCGTGAATGACAAGCCAGGGAATGCCGAGGATGGCTGGGAACTATGGAAGGGTACTACCCTAGAAGATTAAGAGAAAGCTGATCATTTCAGCATGTTGTCTTCTACCCCCTAGAAGACATTTCACGTTATCTGTTGTGCTTTCTAGTTGCACTGAAAGATTCACCCATAAAGCATCACCTTTGACTTGCGGATAAGTCAGCACAGTAAACAGAAGCAGAGAGATTCTCATGTTGTTACATATCAACTTTAGACTTTGTACAGTATTTATTTCTTAAAAAATGTAACTAGTTTTAGAGGTCTTTGGTGATTCTGCCCTGTCTGTAGAATCTCTGCTTTTCCAAGACTGACTGAGTCTCCCTGTTGAGAGTGTTTCTGTAAGGGACAGATGGCCGCTCATGCTAGAAAACACTTGAGAAACCCTGGCATTTTTCTGATAATCCTGAGGAATGGTTTGATAAACCAGCCTTTACAACTTTGTGATAAACCTGGCCATTCTTCTTTGACCAGTACTGCTTTTTAGAGGCTGTTACAGCTTTCTTACCTTTACTGAATTCTAATTTCTTTACTGATTCTTAAGTGTCTTCAGGTTGTAATTCAGCATTTAGATTTATGTAAGGCATTTGCAGTCACAAAAGTAGAAAAGCATTTGACTCCTACTCTTGTTAGAAAGTACAAGTTTTTCTTTTTCTTGGTAGCAGGGATCGAACAGGCAGGCCTGGTGCCACTGAGCTAAACCTGGGACCCTAGAAAGTACAGTTTTGAGACCCTCCTCTGTGGTGTTCTGGCTGTTTGATTTGAGTTATTCTGTTAAATTGCCAAGACTGCATTTCCTTATTATAAACCAAGATGATACTCACCTGAGATTGTTGGAATAATAATAACAACTAACATCTCTATCACTTTTAATCATTTTCCATATAGAGTATGATCCTCCTTGATTCTCAGATCAACCCTATGAGCTTGGTGAGACATAATTATTAACCCCTTTCTCCATCTGAGGAAATGGAAGCTGGCTGAGGCTAAAGTGAGTTAAAATGGCACGTGTCAGAACTGGAACTTGAACAGAAGTATTTTTCCTATCAAAGCCCATACTCCATCTACCACACTTCACTGGGTTTATAGAATTCACAAATTTAAAAGTATTTTACAGAAGGAAAGAGTCTTCTTTCTGTTACATAACATATTCAGTAGTACTTCTGTTGTGAAAGTAGCCAGACATAATCCAATTGGGACTTGCATTGTTTAGTATGGAAGCTTCAGAGGCACACGTGGCTACTGAGTATCTCACATGTGGCTGATATTATTGAGAAAGTGAATTTTTAAACTGTCATATATTTTTAATAATTTGAATTTATAAACTCATAATTCAGTGATTAGAAAGTTTTAAGTAAGCTTGAAATAATTTGGTTCTGGGGGTCCATTTTCCAGCTGCAAATTGTATGGTCTAAATAAAGATGAAGTATTTTCCATGAAAATTTTGCTTTCCTACTACCATATGCAGTAAAGTGCAAAATATATGCTGGATTTTGACAAATATAAGTTATTTCATTAATAATTTTTATGTTGACACATTTTGAAATGCTAATCTGGGTATATTGGATTAAGTAACATATTATTAAAATCAATACCTTCTGCTTTAACATTTTTTTAATGGGAATACTAGAAAACTTTAAATTGTGCACATGTCTTATAGTTCTCATGAACAATACTGCTTAGAAAATTAGATGTGTTTTCTTGACTAGAGATTTTTAGATCAGACTAGTATACATATTTCAAATTTCACATTTTGCTTCAAATAAGGGATTCTGGGAACAATTTATTCAGTGTATTATGTGCCAGGTAATTACTACTTCAAAATAGTGGAGACTCTTGTGGGTGCTCATTGCAGTTGGTTCATCCCTTGTGCGTGGGTTCAGCCCTTGTGCGTTCAGCCCTGGCTTCCCTTCTGCCTGTCGCTCTGGCAGCAGGCCTGGGGGCGTGGCTTCCTAACTCTCCCTCTTTCCCCCAAACCTTGTTGGTTGCAATCTGGGCCTCCCTCTGCTCTGGTGTTTATGGCTGATTTTATCAGATTCCACACGTGTCTGATTTCAGTCTCCTCTGATGAGTCTCCAGTCGGGCTGGGCTGTGCTGGCCTAGAGTGTCCTCGGTACAGGGTCCTGTTGAATACAGTTGTGCTTCTTATTAATAGAATTAATACCTTTACTTTCCCAGTGTCTTTTTTTTGGGAAAATATTAAGTGTAAAGAGAGCAACGCTGTAAAAGAGTTTGGCTTTGGCCTTTTCATCGTATTGCGTAGGGTCAGTAAGTAGCTCTGCTTAGGACAGGGCACGCTGTGCAGATGGGTGGTGCTGTAGGGAGAGAGGAGGGCCCAAGGGAGCAGGGAGACGCTGCCCATTCAGAGATTAGAACAGTCACTAGGGCACCGAAATAAACTGTTCACGTAGGCACAAGGCTTTCTTTGGCTCAGAGCAGTGGTGCTGCTGGAACTCCTGCTGGCTTCCAGGTGGGGCCGCCATGGTGTTTTTGAGCAGAGGTACAAGGGCCTGAAGTTGAGGATGAGAAGCCGCCTCCAGGCCGCATCACGTACAAAAGTGAGGTTGTTCACTTGAGTCCTAATTGGTCTTCTGCTGGAATCTCGAATCCCATACTGGGTGGTCCTGGAAGGAGGTCCTGTGTGGTTTTTCCTGTGAGAATATGTCTATAATTTGGGGGTGTAAGGAACCTAAGATGAAATACTTTAGTCCTTGCTCCACAGTCTAGTTTTGTTCGCTCACTGTTTGTTTCTCTCAAGAGCCTGGATGATTTTCCTGGCCAAGTTTGCCTCATTAATCAAGACAGTGAAGTGTATGGGACACTTGCCAAGCACACAGAACACACTTGAAGGCTCCTGAGAGCCTCCCTCCCTACTCCCTACCCCTGGCTCCACTTGACATGTTCTGGGTGGTGGCAGCAAGGGGCTTCTCTGGCATTCAGATGGACATGATTAATACTATGTTAATAAAGGGCACTAATCATGGTGGAGAACTTCCCAGTTTTCCACGTCAGATCTAGTTTCAGTGGGAGTGCAGAAACCAGGGTTCCTGTGCAAGTCAGTGGTTGATCAGGTTGTCCTGGGAATGAAAGCAGGTGACAGTGTATCAGACGCTATCATTGGTCACATTCTGTCTCTGTCCCTGACTGTAGGAAATGGTGAGGGGCAATGCCAGGTTTAGATTACTTACCGCACATTTGGCCTGTGACTGAGTTCATTAAATAACCTCACTGAATCCCCACATTAGCTCTGTGGAGAGGGATATATTTTTCCCTTCAAATACAAGAAACCTAGGCACAGAGAGGTAATGTAATTTGTTGAAAGTCACAAGCTGGTAGCTAGGCATTGACTAAAATCCATTTTGAAACACCAAGAAAATATCTTCAATGTTAGACTAGTTTCTACTTAGCATTCCTTTAGCCTGTGTACAGATTTGACTATGGAATGTACTGTGCCTTGTGTTATACCTCATGTCTATCTCCCTCACTATTTGTAAGCTCCCTGCTCCTGAGCCTGGGGAGATACTTCACTTCTCTTTCCATCAGACAGTCCTTTCTGGCCAACAGCACTTATCTCCTTGCCCAGAATGTAGTCATGTGACTACACTTAGTTGCAAGGGAAACTGGGAAATGGAGCTAATTGCATACTGAATAAAATGCAATCTATTTCTCAGGAAGGAGGGGAATTTACATTCAGGGTGGGAAAGTCAAATTTTCTGCAGAGTATCTGATTGTATTTTGTGGGTTTCTAAGACAGTTGCTCTGCGTAGCCCAAGCTGGCCTTGAACTCAGTGATCCTCCTGCCTCAGCCTCCCCATGCTTGGATTGTGAGTGTACATCACCACATCTGGCTCTGCAGAGGATACTTTTGAAATGTGTAATTTTAAATATCTTTAGGAAAAGATATTTAAAATGGTATTCCTCCTTTTATTCTATTTCTTCTTTAATCTGACCTCATCTGCACATTTGTGTTTCCTCTAGACATTGAATTTAGAAACTACAGTCCAGTTGTTTCTTCTCTTCTGACAGTTCCTCACTGAGGTCAAGTGCAGTGTCTCCACTTGTGTACTTGAAGGGGCCCCAATCCCAGCCCAGGATCTAGGACGAAGCTTGCGAGCCTGGGAAGAGGACGTCTTCATTCCCTGCCTGCTCCATTTTTGCTTTCTCAAGCATCTTCTTATTTTATCAAGTCCTCCCTGGCCTCCTTAAGTGTGGTTCAAAGTCACTTTCACCTTACTAGTAGGAAAATGCTAGTTGATAAAGTAGGTGTGCAGGTACTAGGACACCTAGAGCACCTGCCCGGAAGCTCTGTGTGGTTTCATGCTTTAGTTCCTTAGGAGAAATGGGCGCCGGGGTGTTCAGCCCGCCATGCTGGCCCTGCTCAGCACACACAGGCAGCTGCTCCCCACCCCTCCCTGTGATGGCTTCAGGGCACGTTTAGATGTTGATATTTGTGACATAGCTCGCTCAGAGAAGAGATCTGTGGAATCTGAGGGAGTACCTAGAATAAAACCATTTCTCATTTCAAATTTTATTTAAAAACATTTATTTATTCTTATTTTACAAGTCTTACTTTTTAATTCTAGAGAAAGCTTTGACGGAAGGGGTGAAATTCAGGTGATTTCCAAAGACTTCTCTGGTTACTTTCCACAGGAAACATAAAAACACACACTTAATTTTAGTTCATTTGGAAATATTTCAGAACAGATCTACTGTGGAAAGAGTTAAGAGTGCGCAAATAAGTAAACAGGAAACCGCTCCTAAAGGATCAGGAAGTGAGTAATCTCAGTGACGGTATTGACACCCATTTAATACTGGTTATGGCTACTACTGTGTGAGACTTTTGGCTGCCTTTGGAGGGCGCAAGTGCGGTGAGGCTGGCAGTGAGAGGCAGAACTCAGTCCTGCTCGTGACCAGGAGAGAGACCAGCCTGACAGGACTCAGCCCGTGTGTGATGGGCTGAGAGGCGCCTGCAGCAGCCAGAGTTGCATTGTTGGGTGTAGTTAGGAGCACAACAGAACACGATAGACCGCGAGCTGTCCTGTGAGGTGATCAGGTAGCCAGTTAATTAACTAGCCTTGTGTGTTTGACTGTGTTTAATTCTAATTGTTCATGATCTCTAAGTGGGGGACTTTGCTATGTGTGCCCATAAATAAGTGAAAATGTTCGACTTGCCACACTCTGTTTATGTGTCTCTGACATGTGTACTATCGCAGAGCCAAGACTAATATGTTAATTTGACAAAGAGAACTGTAATCAGGGACTTTTTTCCTGATTAGGGATATAAATGGTTTTCCATAACAATAACATAAAGCGAATTTTGAATTTGTTAATTGACAAGGGTTAGAGGTTCTGTCAGTCAGTTCTTTTGCCCACAGGGCAACCCCGGAGCACGCCCTGGGAGCCTTTCTCTGAAGGTTTTATGTTTCTGACTGGAGCCGGTCGGCCATATTTTAAAACATTTTTCTAGAGAAATAAAATATAAGTACAAGAAAATGGAACATTTAGACTGTATTATGCACACGTGACCCCCACCGGTGTCGCCGGCACTCAGATCAAGGAGCAGGAACAGTGCCAGTATCCGAGACGACTGCTTTTGCGGCCTCTGTCTTTGACAGATGCACATGCACCTTTTCGTAGTGCAGGAGGAAGTCCTTGTCCCTATCTGTCCCCTCAAGAAAATAGTCCTACTAAAGGCAAAAGTCATTTCTTAAATTATTCTGATGATAATACTGGTAGCAACAATAATCTCTTTAAAAGCAGTTTTAGACGCCATACGCATGACTTTCAAAGTAGTTTTATCCTAATTTTTTCATTTAATTTTAATCAGCGCCCTGGGATTCCAGGCCGGGTGCTGGCTGATGTACTGGGAAAAGCAGCGGGGTTTCAGTCCTCATAGAGCAAAGACCGAAAATCCTGGCTTGCATGACCTGCAAGAGGAGATGTTTTCATCCTTCATTACAGATATTCTAAATGTTGGGTGATTTAGAACAGGCTGGGGGAGATGACCATTTATTTATTTATTAACTATTTCTTGGTGAACTGCTTTTTGTTAGGAACCTTTGCAGAGACACGGGACCCAGCATGCAACAACACAGGCATGGTGCTCTTTCTTTCTGGTGGCTTCTAGTGTAGAGATAGAGACAGGCATTATACAGGTAAACACTCACGTAGAAAAGTTAATGGAAGGCAGTTAGGGTATCATGAGGATAGTAAATTAGGCTCCAGAAGAGAGAGGGTCGGAGCCCGGAGTGGTCAGGGAGGGCCTCTCTTCAGAGATGACTTATTTTGTAAAATAAATGTCTTCATTAATGTAAAACATACACACACAAGTACACGTGTCATATGGACGCACATTGAGCTTTTGCCAAGTGAACATACAACCAAGACAGCAGCATTATCCTCCTCCCTGAGGGGCGTTGGACTTGAGGTCTGGGTGTGAAATAGGCAGCTGGGCGAGGACCTAGGTCCTGGGTGTTCCTGTGGAAGACAGCAGTTGGGAAGACCGGGGAAGAATGTGAGAGGGGACAGAGGAAGGCCAGTTGTACCAGTGTGCGGACTTGGCAGAGTAATATTTGGTTTTTTTGTGTGTGACACTGTCCTTCATTTGGGTCTGGGAAGGAAGCATCGCTTTGTTTATACTGTGATTTCATCAGCAAGACAGGCTTTTGGAATGCCAAAGGACGTGGGGGAGCATGAGTTTGAGCAGAAAGGTCCTTGGGGGACTTTATAGGTCACACTGTGTCCACCGTGTCAAAGGCAGGACTTATTCCAGTTCACGTCCCGTGAAGGTCCAGGAACTTTCTTGGAAATTTCCTTACATATCATGTAGTGAAAACACTATGTTCTTATCTGTCTTTTGTCTTCTTATCACCAGGGCAACCCATTAGCCAAAATAATTTTCTTTTTTTTTTTTAAGTTGAAATTCTTATTATTTCAGGAGTTATTGTTATATGCTTGGGTGAGTAGTCTGGGTTATCGTTAGTAAACTACGATTTCATCACCCAAAATATGAACAGCACAGCAGGTGAACAGGCACAACAGCATCATCCTGGATAAGAAGTTTTTTTTTCTCAGGCTGGCATTGACTGTCCACATCTCCTGCCTCAGCCTCCTTCGTGGCTGGGACTGCTGCATGTGCCACTGCCTGACCCAAGTTCTTTATCACGGTAGCCAAGGCCCCTGATCTCAGTGCCTCTTCTCCTCCTGGCATGCTGTGCTCAGTCCCACCAGGGTGTTCCAGGCCGCTTGATACAGGCCTGCGCCTCCCCGAGTGCTCTTCCCTCCTCTGCAGTGACTGCCTTTCTCCTGCTTCCTGTCTGGCCAGTTTTCTCTCCTCTGTGCCCTCAGAGGTCCTGAGCCCCGAGAAGCCTTTCCTTCTCCCAGAGGCAGAGTTCTTAGGCACAGGTGAGCGAGGGCCTGCCCCCCCCCCCGCTTCACTGTCCGTTCCTAGTTTGACTCGGGGGCTGGGTGTTTCTGAGGACAGTGTGCCTCCATCCAGGGCTTGGGTGTCCTTCCTGGTGCGCAGCTGTGAAACACACCTTCTGTCCTTATTTGGCTCCTGGGGCCACTGTGCCATCCATGAGTACATCAGGGAGTTGCCTGTTCGTGAGATCTTCAGCCCCTTAATCCTCCTTCGTAACTGGATTATGTCAGACCTTGCTATGCCCTGGAGGCTTCCCATGGGTCTGATTTCACAATCACCCAGAGATGTCATATTCTATCCCTCACCCATAATGCTCCTTAGCAGCATATTTGTTTTTGTAATAGTCTTATAGAATTATATCCAGGAAAGGAACAGGAGCAAGAGAAAGAAAAATACAAAGTGAAACAACCCTCCCAAACTCACAAGACAGGTAATGTGCTAAGAGTCCAAGGCTTTTCAGCTTGTCAGGGAAATCATCATGGGACAGAGTCCCAGTGAAAGGAGGGGGGTCCCTTCCTTGCTGGGCAGAGGGCCTCACACTAGGCTGCACTGGGGACGGTCCATAGTCATTAGGGACCTTTCATTGAGGCCAACGTATTGCTCACTTACTACATATTAAAGCAGCTGCCGAGAGTGGCTGAGGGTTGGGGGTGGGGCAATACATGAGGGTAGAAAGATGAAGTCTTGGGAAGACAGAGTCAGGCCCAGAGAAGGGGGAGTTTCTCTGGCTTGTCTTATCCATGGCTCTCCTCTGCTCTCCTCCAGTCTTGGCCTTTTATAGCCACAGAACTCCCCTCCTCCCTCTTCCCTAACCAACAGCAACCTCTAATCTGTTTTCCATCTCTATAATTTTGTTATTTGTCATATAAATGGAGCCATAGAACCTGGAGCTCTTTTGAATTGGCTTTTTCACTCAGCGTATTGTCCTTGAGATATATCTAAGTAGGTTTGTGTATCAATAGTTATTGCTGCCTAGTATTCTGTTGTACCTGTGCCACCATTTATTTAATGCTTCTATGACAGCATAGCAGGAAGGATCCTTATGATAAAACTATTCTATATTGTTATAGCTTGGACTTCTAATGTCCCCCAAAACTCACGTGTTAAATGCTATGCCCAGCTCAGGGCACTATGGAGAGTGGGGGGGGGGGAAGTCGGAAATCCAAGGTCATCAGAATCAAGCCTTTGAAGGGGATTAAGGGGCTCTAGTCTTTCCCTCTTTCTCACCTGCCATGACTTGGAAAGGTGTCCCACATCATGTATCCCACCATGAGGTACTGCACTGCCACAGCTGGGCAAGCAATGGGGTCAGTGGGTCATAGACTGAAACCTCCAAAGCTGGAAGCCAAAATAAGCCTTTTCTGTTTTATTTTATTTTAGGTTTTTTTGAGACAGGGTCTCGCTTTGTGGTTCAGGCTGGCCCTGAGCTCAGCCTCCAACTCACATCACAGCAATCCTCCTGCCTCTGCCTCTTGAGTGCTGGGATTACAGGCGTGAGCCACCACGCCCGGCACTGTGGTATGTGGTACTGGTTGCTGCTGGGCGTGAGTCTCCACACCTAGTATGGTATGTGGTTTCCGGGGATTGAACCTGGGTCCTTGTGCTTGCAAGACAGGCGCCGGAACCACTGAGCTAACTCCCCGGCCCGAACCAAACCTTTTCTGTTTTAAAGTTTATTTATGTTAAGTGTTTACTACAGCAATGGAATGCTGACCAGAATATGTAGCCTGCATATGGTAAATATATGTGTCTGTGAATATAAAATGGCACTGAACCAAGCACATGTACACACACACACACACACACACACACACACACACACACACATGAGAGTATATAAAACTGGGGAAATGTGAGTGAAGCAGGTGTCTTGTCTCAAAGTCAGTTTTCTAGTTTTGATATCGTGTCTGGACAGGTCCATAAGATGTCAGTATTATGGAAAACAGGACAAAGATTTTTCTGCATTATTTTTCACAACGGCAATGTATACACAATGATTTTTTTAAAAAAAAACCTCTGGTAGCACTTATACTTGTGGAAAGAAAGCTAAAGCCCTAGGTCTAAGACCAAGGCCCATCCCCTTTATGGTGCTGTTCTCCTCCCCCACCTTCAGTCTTCTCTCACTATTTTCTCCATATGGTTTTCTTTAAAGGAAGCAGAGAGAGAGGAGAGAGAGAGAGAGAGACTCTGTGTGTGTGTGTGTGTGTGTGTGTGTGTGTGTGTGTGTGTGTGTGAATGGGGATTGAACCAAAGGCCTTTGCACTGGGCTGCATCCGACTTTTTTTTTTTTTTACCTTCAAGACAGGATCTCATTAAGTCCTCAAGTTGTCCAGGCTGGGCTTGAACTTGCCATTCTCCTGCCTTAGCCTCACAGAGTTCTGGAATTACAGGAATATACCAATGCCTGGCTTCAAAACTGTTCTTTTTAATTGAAGTATAATGTCAAACAGGAAAGG
>PVIR01039175.1:0-14097 GCA_004026965.1 Petromus typicus | reverse complement strand
TAAGTGAAATAAATAGGTCACAGATAGGTACATATCACATCTTTTCTCTGGTATGAGAAAATGAAGATGTAAATGAGTCCTAGCATTGTATGTTATATATTGTGAAATAGAAAATGCTCAATGTAAAATAAGGTGAAAGGGGACAATGTTGAGACTGTAACAAAAAAGTAAGGAAACAAATTTTATATATATGGGGGGGTGGTAGGGTGGGTGGGGCTATGGGAAAAATGAGAATTAAGTTGTGTCTTATACTGGTACAAATCCCCATTATGGAGTGCAATCATGATGTGTATATTTAATGTACCAATAAAGATAATTAAAAAAAAAAAAAAAAGAAAGAAAATCAGCACGGTGGAACAGCAGGGATGGGACTGGGATGGTGGGACGGAGTCTAACAGCCATGATTTAAAGTGAGCAGGAGACGCAGCAAACTACACTGCTGAGCCTGAGTCTAGAAGGATCCTGCACTTTCACACGTGAAGAAATTAGTGCACAGAGGTGAAACCATCCCCACAGACTAATGCAAGCCTCTTTTTATATGAAGCCAAAACTCTCAGAAGGTTTTTGACTTGTCTTCTGATCTCACTTCATCTTTGTCTTTCCTGATCTACCTGCAACCTTCAAATGCATTAACCAAATCCTTCATTCTTCCAATACCTTACTTACCTAATGTTGAACTTAACTGATTTTCTCCAACTACACTCTGAATCTTTTAGCCTTCTTTGTAGATTACTTCACCCCCGTCTTTCTCTTAGATGTTGTTGTTTCCCTGTTACTAGAGATTGAACTCAAGCCTGAAAATTGAACTGCATGCCCAGCCCTTTATTGTTCATTTCTCAGGCAGGATCTCATGAAGTCCTCCAGATTGGACCGAAACTTGAAATCCTCCAGCTTCTGAGTGCTGAGATTACAGAAATGTAGCGCCATGCCTGGCTTCCCTGAGGTTTTATCTGGAGCCTCCCTTATACTGACTCCAAAGAGCCTCACACTGTGATCCCTTCTGGTCTGGACGTCAATTATGCCCAGATGCTGATAAAACCTAACCTGCTCCCCAGGGCACAGGCCACGCTCTGCGCCTGCACTCCGCACAGCCCTCAGCCCTTCAGGGTAACCCAGGCTGCTCAGCGCTGTCCCCTCCTCACTGGTGTCTCAGTAACTGACACCAGCATGAAACCGATGACCAAAGCGCACCCTGGACAGTAGCCCCGACCCCACTTTGTCTCCCATCCCTCTGTCCAATGCAATCCTTTCCATTTTTCTTGCAAATCTCTCATATCTCTGTCTATTCCCACCTACACTCTATTACTTTAATTCCAATCGCCACAACTTCTCACTTGAGTGCTCTTCTGACCACCTCCTGGCTTGCCATGTCTTCTGTCTATGCAACTCAGCTTCCCCACACAACCACATCTGATTTACATGAAATTTGGATCTTTTGCTCCTTTTGAGTCCTTTCAATGACACAGCACTGCTTTTGCATGAACTTCAAACTCCTTCATCAGTTTACAAGGCCTGCAAGCTAAATCTCCAGCACTGTTCTCAGACACACGTTTCCTGGCTCTGCCCTTTTTCCTAGTATCTTAACCACACCTGTCCGTGTCTGAGTGAATGGAGATGGCGTTCGCTGCACATCTGCAGGACTATCTCCAGCTCTGAGCCCTCAGCACCAACCTGTCCACAATCTGCTTATCTGACAGGTCTGTGCTTCCTCCTGAGGCCTCCTTCACCTTGGTGGACTCCTGAGGTGCCCCTTCTAGCACCCCCACAGCATCACCCCCTCTGGGTATCACTGCACTTTGCAGTCTATGGGAATTCCTGATTTAATCACGTGTACCCCTTCCAACCTCCTCCCTGAAGGTAAGTCTCAGGAACCTGTGAGAAGAAAAGGACATCTGGCCAAGTCCTCACTTTGACTCAATTCCCTATATTAATATCTGCATAGGAGACAGATAGTATGTGTGACCCCTATACACATACATATGTAATTTATGTGTTTTGCACAAATAGAAACTATTTGGCTTTTTGCAACTCATTCAAAGTGCTTATTACTTCATCTAATTGCTTTAATTATGACAGCTTTTTACTCTACCAGATAGCCCTTCTGTGGGTAGGGTAGTTTCCAATTTTTCACTAATTTGAGAACACTTGCTTAATGTACAGCCATCTATCAACATGAAGTCCATTCCAAAGCAATATCACATAATCAAATGCCATCTGCCTCCCATGCCAAATGCTCTTCGTCTTCACACAGATCCTTAAGGCGTTCTGTTTCTCCCAGGTCTTAAATGGGTAACAAGGCAACTTCTCATTTTGTTCCAGGAAAAAGAAATGCAGTCTGGAGTCAAGAATGATGCTTAATCCAATTTTACACTTACTTAAATCTCCCCATTTATATCACTCACACACCCAAGCACATCGTGATGAGTGTATTTAGTATTCATCTTCTGTAGTCATCTGCCTACTATTTCCATTTTAGTCTTCTCTTATAGAATAAATATATTTCTGCATGTAAGTGTAGCTCCTTAAATTTACTGGACAAAATTGTTTGAAAAGAAAGTATGAATTTCACAGTAATTTAGTTATTTCACTCTTGTAAAAGTTTCCAAAGCAAGATTTTGATACTCCTGTATAGTGGTAATGTTCTTCATATTGTTTAACGTGTCAATATCTAGTGACCACTTGACACTTTCATACTTCGGGGGGCACTTGTCTAAGTTCTACTTACTGCTTTTTAAAAAAATCCAAAATGATTCTGCTGACAGCATAATCAGATGATAGCATCTGTCTCTTTATCATCTTTCTTTTCAAATAAAACATGGCCAGTATCACCTACCTTAAATGACAGAAGGTAAAGCCGGGAGCCGGAGCATACATTCAACGAAAGTGCCTCCTAGTCGTCTCTTCTCAAAATTCAACTTTCTTTCACCCTCCATACTGGTTTTTATGCCACCAAATCTCCCTCTGCTTAGTGGCATTTCTGGCTCCATGTTATTTATGAATCTAATAAAAATATCTATACTTCAGAGCAAACATACTTTCTCTGCTATTCTAATTGTTAGTGTTTTAAAGGAAAAGGGCAGCAACTGTGCCGCTGCTGGTCCCAGTGCAGTAACACCAGCCGACGTGTTTGAAAGTATAAAATCCCAAATCTCAAGCACTGTAGATAACTCCTAAACCCAGCTGTGTGGTGGAGCTCAGCTTCTGACAAAACATGAACTCTGCTCACTTCCAAATGTTCAGCGAAACCTGTGCTGCCTCAAGCTGTAAGAGACCCTACAGTCACTCTGTTCCCGAAGAATTCAGCAAACATAAGCAGTTCTCTAAAATATGGGGAGAAAAATGCCTCAGCAAATCACAAAGTTCAGGGATTTTTTTTTTTCTTTTTCTTTTTCTGTTCTTAATTGTTCCCCTCTTCCCTGCCAACATGCTCCTGAGCTTTCTATGAAGCAACAGTCCACATGAAACATTCAGAAAATAGAGGCTGTCTCCATGATCCTTGAGTAGATTCTATACTGGGGTAATTCCCCATTGAAAATACTCTCGACATATTTATACCATATTTATTTGATGATATTTTACAGTAACTCATCCAAAATTTTCAATTGGGAACTCACACGAGAAAATCAAAATATAATTATTTAAATGTTTTTAATTTATTACAGTAAAAAAAGTTGATATTAATACCCCTCAAAATACTTCCTGCTTCACACACACTTATCCCATTGTTCTTGCCATTTCCCTGAGCAGTTCAGGAAGTCCTCTTTCTAGAAGGACTTTAGAAAGTGTGATCAACAGTACAGTGAATGCTGCATTCTGCACCATACAATGAAAAGGCAGCTCCTAAAAACAGTACACTGTGCCCTCATCCACAGCATTCACCTGCTCCAGCACTGTGCGACTTGTACCTCTTCCCAAAGTCAAAACAACTGTGGAAAGTGAGCACTATTAACTGATTCAGAACATGGAGCAGAAGTGACACGCAGCACATAAGTTCACGGGGACAGCACTGCTGACCTCGGAGGCCAGCTTCACATACTCCTATCCAGTCTTTCTCCAAAGCCCAACGGAAGTACAGCGCACTGGCTGCGCGTGGCCTGGGATGAGCCCCAGACAGTTCACTGCACAAACTCAAACTGCAAGTCCTAACTATTGTCATTTCCACAACCAATGCTAACAGCAATTTCATGAGACTTATGCGTAGATTAACTGTGGCGATACAAGTAAGTATATCATGCAGTGCTTGGCAAAGAACAAACTCCCAACAGACAGGGCCAGCACATTAGCAGTGAGGAGAAGGAGGGATCTGACTACCACGACCAGCAGGAGTCAGGACCTTCCGAAAGACTAAGGAGACAGCCCATATACTACAATTTAGATCATACACATAAAGTATAATATACATGCATCTCATACATATTCATAAGGCTTCACACATGCATATTAGATATATACATATATTATGTATGTTTACAGACCACTATACATTATCCTTATATATACAGTACACACACAGAAATGCAGTAAGTACCACACAGATCACAGAGCTCAGACCTTAAACACCTGACACCTCTCCAAATGTAGTAGCATAGACTGCAGACAGTTGTTACTACACACACTCAAGGCAGGTGTGACCGTGCGAGTGAATGGTGCAAGTCCAAGGCCAACAGAACTCCTCTCCCAGCACAGCTAAACCTCTACTCAACAGTCTAAAACTCTGATTTTTCAGGTGTCCTTGAATGTTTATTATTTTTCTCTACTGTAAAATCATTTTGGAAGTAGCTGCAGAAGAAGCCAGTGTAAGGAACAGAGATGTGCTGCAAAAGATCTGTTTTGAGAAAAAACAAAAAGTATGTTGGCGCAAAAGAATACTCGACCGTGACTTCTCAATTACTGGACAAAGAAAATGTGCCTTCACCACAGAACTCTCTATCTAAGGAAATGAGAAGATCATATAACGTGAATATTTCCTAAGCTTAGTTTGGAAGATAACTACTAACCATTTAGTATTGAAAAATATTTATATAATTTTTATTTTATCAGGATTCACTGTAGTTTTAGACAAAGGGTCATATTCAACCTATGAATATACTAAGTCTTATACTCCTTATAGCTTCAAAAACCAAAAAGGTGTTAGAATATAATTCCAATTAAGATGCATTTCTTATAATCTGTACAGACCAAGAAGAGACAGATCCAGTGTTCAAACAGTAATGCACACAGGCAAGCTGCTGACTTCACACAGGTTTCTCAAAGCCACCTCCAAAACTGACCTTTATATTCATATTTGCTGTAAGAACAAAGAGCTTCCCGCCACACTGCACACCCGAAAAGAAACTAAAAATAATGCTAAGTTTTGCTCTTGCTCCTATGTGCCCTGCCACAAAGCAGTGCAGAAAGAGATAAAGACAAAAATGTAATAGCCATTATCTGTGCCAACTATCTTGGCCATCATGGCCATTATATATAATTAGTCAATTGATTTTAGTGCATATGGCCACACATACAGCCATTAAAAATGTTTTCAACAGCTGAAGCAGATATATGAATAGGGACCAGGTGTTACACACAAACACAACCTTTCCAGAAGGTGGAGAGACACCAGACCCAGGCCAAGAGATGATGCACAAGGGGCTTCCTGAAACTTTCTCTGCAGAGAACAGGAGGAGGTGGTTTTCTACTGTCAAGCCAGGGAAGGTCAATGGAGGCTTAGGGGGAGCCCACACTTTCACCTCCACCTGTAAGCACTGAGACACTGCCCCCCCTGCTGGAACAGGGTCATGAGAAGTTGGCCAAAGGACGGTGCTAACTAATAAGAGTCCCTATAATGCCCAGGGTACAGCTGAAAAACACACAGCATATACCAGGAATCGAAGGACACTAACAAACACTGGGGTTATTTATGAAACCAACATTTTATAGAATAATCACAGAAATGCTTTCAAGGGGAAGGAGCATCATGCTGGAAACAAGTGACAGAACAATCTTATCAAATAAACACCAGATTTGAGGAATATTAGAGGAAATTTTAGAATTTAGAAATACATCTATTAAAAAATAATAATCCAATTTTCTATTGGATAAACTGAGCAGAAGTCAAAAGAATCAATCAACTTAAAATAGAGCAACAGAAATCTCAGTCTGAACAACAAAAAATTAAATGGTCAGATTCTTACAGATCTGTTACAGTACAGCAAGATATCTCTCCTTCTCATTAGAATCCAAGCAGGAAAGGAAAGAGGGAGGATTTTTTATTAGTCACTTGACGGTACTTGGGACAAAGTCCCTGACACAAGGCAGAAACAGAATGGCAAAAGAGAATGGCAGAGGAAAGATGCTCAACTTGTGACACCCAGGAAGGACAGAGAGAAACAGAGAGGGAGAGAGAGTAATGGAGTGCTGAAGACAAGAATGCACCCTTCCACGTGACGTCAGCTTCTACACCTAGGCCAGTGGTAGCGAACCTACAGCACACATAACACAGCAGGTTCTCTCAATGAGAGCTCTAAAAGCTTTGCCATCACGACCCACTGCCAGCTCCTAACGGCACATTCAGCTGCAAACTCATCAATGAAATAGAACAGAGTGTAAGTGTCACCGTCTCCACTTGGATATCAAAAACAGTGACCAAAGACAAGAGTGCACCACAACAGCCCTCTTGTGCCCTCTTTGCAATCTCTTTTTTTTTTTTTTTTTTTTGAGACAGGGTCTCGCTTTGTAGTTCAGATTGGCCCTGAGCTCAGCCTCCAACTCACATCACACCAATCCTCCTGCCTCTGCCTCCCGAGTGCTGGGATTACAGGTGTGAGCCACCACGCCCGGCACTGTGGTGTGTGGTGCTGATTGCTATTGGGCATGAGTCTCCATGCCCAGTATTGTATGTAGTGACCGGGGGATTGAACCCGGGCCCTTGCGCTTGCAAGACAGGCGCCGGAACCACTGAGCTAAATCCCCAACCTGCCTCTTTGCGATTTCTACTAATGTGTAATTATTTCAAAGTATTTTAAAATAAATGGATGAAAGTATAGCAAATCTCATTACCTTGTATAATTAAAAGGTGTCAATAAGTATAATAGTAATTACATTCTAGGAAAAATAGAGACCTTCAGTGTGGTTTCCTGTGGAACCAATAATAAAGCAATAATAAAATATGACTGAAGGAAATACAAACATAATTCCTGAAGTTTTATTTCTGAAGCTATCTTCTAAGTACGTGGTTGGAGAATGGAAAGATGCAAGGCTGGCAGGATGTGCATAATAAAAATTGCAGCCATCTACCTGAGAGGATGAGGCTGGCATTAGCTAGGAATTCAGGGACAGAGGCACAGTCCTGACCCTCGAGCTCACAGGAACACGGACACGCAGCACAAGCGCAGGTCACAACGTGGCAATGCGCAGGTCAAGAAGGACATCAGACCTTACTTAATAACTAATGAACAGAAAGAGGAGGCCATCATGAGAAGGCACAGCCTGTCCAATGCCTTCTACAGGAAGGAGGAGGAGAGGAGCCTGAGGTAAGGCACACGAGAAGGGAGGCAGCTCACAGGAGCCCGGGCCATCTGATGGGACAGGCCTCAGTGTCCCTGCGCAGCCCGGGAAGCCTGCGTCGTGATGTGCATGGCTGGCACAGCTGGAGAGGGCTCCATTCGTCACGTGGCCGGTCCGGGAAGAACGGCAGACGCAACGGGTCACCACATGACAGCGACCTGCAATGACTGCAGCTGCTCGTGAGGGAACAGTGGCAGGAACATGTACCAGCTTTGCGTGGATACTAAGGACATGAAGGGCAGAGGGGTGCACTGGAAACGCCCTGCTGTCTGTGAGGTACCGCACAGAAGGTGCCAGGAGGTCAGGCTGCAGTGCCAGGCATCGGAGTCAGTCAAGGGCTATGAAGTACAGTCCGCCAGAGTTGGGAATTACCAGACATGTGTCACAGTGAGACTCGAAACCACTCCGAGTGCTGAGTGGAGCAGCAAGGGCAGGAGGGTGACAGCAGGGAAAGCAGAGCCAGGAGTGTCTATGCGGAGAAGCTCAGGGCGGCAGGAGGAAGCCGGACAACGATCAGGGCAGGAGGTGCAGCCAGGGAGACAGAGGAGAGGCTGTCTCCTGGGGTCGCCAGACAGCGGTGTAGACTGAGGCTCTGAAGAGAGTGAGTCACCAGAGTAAGTCGGGCAGCGCAGACCAGCATTACAGGGCTTTGAGGGGAGAGGGAGGCTCTGCACAGAAGGGGTGCCCTGACTGCTTTGGGATCTCTCTGTGGAAGGCAGTCGGGCTGGGTCACGCTCAGGCTCCACAGGACGATGCCAGGACAGCAGGAGCAGACACCTACAGCACGGCAGGGACAAGAAGGGCGGTGCCAGGAAGCACTGGGTGGCAGGCCAGCCAGCGGGGAGCAGCCACGCATGCGAGGGGTGCTTCTCTCTCAATAAAACAGCAAGGGGAAGGGGATGGCCACTTAAGAGGGGCCTGCAACTTTCCCTGAACAGGACCAGACATAATCTAGCTTCAGGCAGACTGGCAGCCGGCCACTGATCAAGGGAATGAGATATTTTAAAACCCTTCTGAATCATTCTTCACAAGACAGTTTATTTTGAGTTCAAATTTCACTCAGTAGTGTTTCAAAGATCAAAATTGCATATTTTCTTACAAAAGCTAGTTTCAGAATGAAGGCTACAATGAAATTAGTTTATAAAAGATCTTAAAAGCACTATTTTATATTTTAAAATTTTTTATTTTATAAATATTTCTATGATTTTTGCATATATTTATGTTGTTTGTATAAAATGCCACTTAAAAGAAAGCTCCCGGACAAGTATGATATTTCATGTTTTCCAGAGTAAAAAACTGAGTCCACAGAAGAAGAAAACTAATATATCCTACATTTATACAAGGAAGAAGTCGTGGTTCTCAATCCTGAGAGCTCTACTTGCTAAAACAGGATTTTTCCACTATAGCACCAATTAGTTCTCATCACAAAGATGACTGGAATTTAATTTTTACTCATGCTTGTTCTACATTTCAGGAATATAAATACGATTGCCTTGAATCTACTGGGAGAAAAAAATATTAAAGTCATCAAGAGAAAAGTCAGCTTTTAGAGACATGAAAATACCATATTTTATCACAAGTTAGGTTTAGAAACAGTATCAATAAATTCTCCAATTTTAAGATGCATTGAGCTCTATATAAAATGCTGAAGGGACACAAGCAACATGTTTAAATGATCCTTACTGAGAATTTAAATGAAGTTAAATCAGTACAAATGGGAATTTATGATACATTCCAGCCTCCATGACCCTGACTCTAAGCGCTGGCACAGTGTGCCTGCATAGCTGAAGGCCAGTCACAAGGCGGGCGGAGTCTCACCAGATCTGAAAGTGGTACCTGGAGTATTTCAAAAACGACCTCAACTTCTGCGATATTTGTAAGTCATCTGATGTCACTACACCATGAGTTAACCAAAACGGTGATGAGCACATGAATTCGTCAAGAGCTCACACTAGGAAGCCTTGCCCAAAACACCCTGAACTGGACAAGAATTCATCAGTGTTATACTCCTGACGGATAGATTCGGGATAACTAATGCTCAATCTGAGCAGATCACATCTGTCAGCAGTCACATTTAAATGCAAGTAAGACACATCTACATCCAAGCCTTGATAACAGTTCAGGAGGCTTAAACATAAATATGTCCCCATGCCCAAAGCAAGAAGGGTAGGTATATGCCTCAAATTACATTACAGAGCAATAAATTTTTTTTAATCTTTAAACTATGAAGGAATGAAAAAGTTCTGAAAATATGAAAGTATTTATTTCTGTCTTCTAAAATTCACACTTTGCACCTGGTGCTTAATTCAAATTGCAAAGAAAGATCATTCAGTCCAATTCCTTAATTTGAGAGACAAAGAAACTGGTCTCCTGAACAGAAGCTTACCAAAATCCAGTTTAGGTAAAAGTGGAATTAAAATTCAGGTATCTGGATTCACAGTTTAATGCATTTCCCAGAAGTAGCATAGATATAAATAACTTCATGTAATTTCATCTGGCAAGCAAATTCCAAAGCTGAGTAGGAAGAACTTCAGGAAATATGCTGAGTTTACCATTTCATCATGCTCAAAAACACCTACTACAACAATGAATAACTAAACAGCATTATAATTACAAGAGGGAAATTATTTTCATTCATCAAACATAAAAACTCTTCAAGTCATAGTATGCAAGACCTCTTCTAAGTAACAATCAAATACATGAAATATTCTGCTTTCTCAGAAACATGTCTCCAAGGGAAACAAGAGAAATAAAGGGAAGTACAACAAAAGCAACAACAAAAAATCACAAAGAGTCATCAAATTAGTACTTTACTCCAGAACCTGGAATTTAAATGAGAGGTCCAGATTAAGCACTGATTTGCATCTGGCGCCAATCAAAACGCGAAATCCTTCACAGAGAAGGCGGTTTCCATCCCTGCCCTGGTCCGTTTTGGCGGCTGGAGAATCCTTCCGAAGAACCGGAGCACCTGGCCCGGTCTTCCGACTCACTCCGCCCTGAGCCTGTCTGCACAGCCCGGACTGGACGCACTTCGGACTGCACCTTCCCTCCAAACGCATATCTATGTCAGGGTTATTTATAGCCACTGCCTCCCATCCGCGCATTTCCAGGTAGGAAAAACAAAACCAGCTCCACAGTACTCTTCTGCAGAGATCTGAAAGGAAAGCTAGAAATCTTGGCAAATGTCCTTCGGGAGGATGATGGAAGCTCTATAATGTAAGACAGACCTTAAAATGCTCCGGGTTCCCAAAGAATACTCACCTTTCACTCTTCAATAAGCTCAGTAAGTACTGAGCCCAAGGGCAAGGAGGGATGTAACGGAGAGCACAGCCCTTTTCGCCTGGCGCTTTGTGTACCTAAGATTACTATCATCCCCTCCTCCCTCCTCTTTATTAGGATTTCGCTTTGTTTCTTACTTAGACGCCTTTTTCTCTATTTTGGAGCTTTCCTCCTAATTCCTTACAAAAGCAGGACATACTTCCCCCTGCTGGGAAAAAATCAAATTACAAGGTACATCGGAACACATTCCAAAGTCCCGGCTCAGAAGCCAAGTTCCAGGGAGAGAGAACCCCGTAAGAAGCCGGGCCCAGCCTCCCTGACAGCCCTGGCCAGCGCAGGGAGCGCCTTTCCAACAGACCCCCAAGCAGGACAATCCACTCCGAAGATTGACGAGTTCATCGTTTACGCCGCTGTTCAAAGAGTACTCCAATTAGCAATCAGAGAAAATAGTCCATGTTCAACTTTTTTCACTTTAAATGTCATAATGCTAAGCGAGTGCACTTCTGGAAAAATACACCCAACTAGACATTCTGGATCATTTTAAGCTATACGCAGTTTTTCAATAGTATTATCATTGTTTTTATCTTTTCTTTAAAGAGTAGAGGAAGATTTTTTAATTGACTAGTTTTCCACTTTGATCTGTTTTTCCAATCCAAATAGTACGCAAATGGCCTTTTACTCCCTCATTTACTCTAAAACTCAGCTTTTTTCTTGAACAAGGTTTGGCCCTTTCGCACCCTCCACATTCTGACCGTAACTGTTTCCCTAACTGTTTAGCAGGCAAAGTATAAGTAATGGTCCATCAGTAAAATCCCCAAATAAAACTAACGTCTGCAGGAGCCACCGAAGAAAGAGTACTTTCTCCCTCCGGCGCGCAGCTAAGTCTGGAGCGCGGAGCGCGGAGGTCGCCACGGCCGCTCCCGCCGGCGCCACGGCCAGCCCAGCGCGGCCCCAGCTCTCGCGCCGACGGACGGCGGGCGGCCCGGCGCGAACCGGCGCGAACCGGCGCTCACGCACACCGCGGCCGGCCCGACAGGCGCGCAGACGGCGCCCGCCGAGGCCGCGTGTGCGGGGCGAGCGGAGCGCAGCGGGGCTGCCAGGACCCGGCCGCGCCGAAGTTCGCGCGTGTGTGCGCGTGTGCGCGCTCTTCGACGACCTCTCCGCGCCCGCCCGAGGCGCGGCGCCCGCTGCCCTGGCGCCCGAGCAGGCGCTGGCGGCCTGAGCGGCCCGCGGTGCGGCGGCCCGGAGCCCGCGCGCTCGGGCCCGACCCCGCCGAGCCGGCCCCGCCGCAGACACGCTCGGCGCGGCGGCCGGGCGCACCGCACTCGCGCCCGCCGCGGGCCGGCTCGCCGGGCAGCGCAGCCAGGCTGAGCCCGCGGCCCGCCCGCCGCCCGGAGGGAGCGCCGACCCTACCTTCGGCCAGCAGGCGCGACGCGTGCACGAACGAGGGGTCCAGGCCGTCCTTCTCGGCCATGAGCTCGGGCAGGTACCGCTCCTCTCCCATGGCGCGCTCGGCCGGCCCGGGACGCGGCGGCGCGAGGCTCGCTCGCAGCTCCAGGCGGAGGGCGGCGCGGCCGGCTCCGCCCCCAGCCCCGCGCCGCTCCGCGCCCACGCCCGCCCGCCGTGCCCTCATTGGCGGGAGCGCCCGAGAGGCGGGGAGACCGCGGAGGCTGCGGGGCCCCATTGGTCAGCGCTCACGTCGCGTCGCCCTAGTGGCAGGAGGCCGCTGCGGTGGGGAGGGCGCCCCGAAGGTGCCAGAGTCGTCCCCGCCGCGCGGTCCTGCGAGCTGCGGGGCGCGCCGGGTCCTGAGAGCCCCGGCGGCCGGTCGGGCGGACGGGCCGGAGCGCGGGAGAGGCGCCCTCGCCCGAGCGCGCACGCGCGAAAGTCCGGACGGGCGCGCGGACGCGGCCCCGGGCACAGGTGTCCGCGTCCCTCGCGCGGCGCGGTCGCTCCGCTCGGGCCCCGGCTGCGGCGAGCCCGGCGGGCGCGGGGTCCGCGCGCTGTGCTCACGTCTTCCGGCTCCGCTGTGTCGCCTCCCCGCGCTCGGCTGGGCGGGTGCCGCGCTGCCTGTGGGAGCCCCGAGCTGCGGCGTCGGAGGACTGGAGAACTGGAAAAGGAGACTAGAACACACAACTGGGTGGCCTCGACTTCCCCTTTCTCCCTAATTTAAATGTGACCCAGCCTGTTTAAATCTGCCCGCCTGTCACCCACAGTGGGGGCCCCCAAATGTAACTCGTGTATTTCAAACGCTGCAACCAGCTTTTCCATGGTCTTTTCACTCCTTTGAGTTGGAGAAACAGGTCCCATGTTTCCCAACAGAAAATATACCGAAACTTTAACAAGTTCTCTCACTGCACCTGATGCTTTTCCTTATTTACGTGTTTTTAGATGGAATTGTAACATTATACTGTATTGGAGTAACGTCTGAACACTTTGACGGGTCTCGCATCCGTTCTCTGTCGGTACTCAGGAGGACAGCGAGGCAGTTGGAGCCCAAATCGCACACCTCGGTGATGCTACAGTCACGTCCATTCAGTGCCATTCGGCTTCAAGTCGTACTGCCTTGGAGATGCTGCACATGTAGTTTTGCATTTCTTCATTACATGTAGTAGACATTAAACAGCCTCCGGAGACTGTACTTGGAGAAACACTGGTGACCTTGACGCGTCCGTCCCATTTCCTGCCGTCCCCAGCTGTACTCGAAGGAGGGAAGACAAAGGAAATCATGCCCAGGACGCAGGGTGATCGGGAGGAGAAGCGCGCACAGGCCAAGAAAGAAAGCGCAGGCGAACACACACGTGTTTGTGGCAAATGCACGTGTACATGTGTGCGACAGCTGAAACTCTTGAGACGAAGCCTCACCGAAGAGGTGGTAGCTGTGAGCAGTGGGCAGGGCAGGGTGCCAGGCGGGGCACTTGCGGCTGCACAACTCTGCAGCGGGGAGGAGTCGGCTTCTTCTTGGAACTTACTGGGCCCAGTGTAGCCACAGTGGTTTGGGGGAGAGAGGAGAGGAGGAAAAAAGGACAAGATGAACTACCCAGGAGTGGTGGCTGGAAACTTATCTAAATTTTATTCCAAATCTAAGAGGGGGCCCCAAGAAACTGTTGGTGTGCTTCTGGGGAGATGCCTTCCTGGCTACTGCACCGACCTCTGCTTTCACTGAAGGGCCTGTGGGAGGACGCAGGAGGACAGTGCTTTCTGCTTTACTTGACTGTGTGCAGGATGCTGGGCCGTGGAGAGCAACACAGCGCACACATGGTTGGCAAGACAGGG
>PVIR01039174.1:0-14093 GCA_004026965.1 Petromus typicus | reverse complement strand
CACCCATGTTTATAGCAGCCCAATTTGTGATTGCTACATCTTGGAAACAACCCAAGTGTCCATCCACTGGAGACTGGATAAAAAAGCTGTGGTTCTTCTACAGAATGGAGTACTACTCTGCCATAAAAAATGATAAGTTTGAATCATTTCTACTTAAATGGACATACCTTGAGGATATCCTCATAAGTGAAATAAATAGATAGATACATATCGCATCTTTTCTCTGGTATGAGAAAATGAAAATGTAAATGAGTCCTAGCATTGTATGTTATATATTGTGAAATAGAAAATGCTCAATGTAAAATAAGGTGAAAGGGGACAGTGTTGAGATTGTAACAAAAAAGTAAGGAAACAAATTTTATATATATGGGGGGTGGTAGGGTGGGTGGGGCTATGGGAAAAAATGAGAATTAAGTTGTGTCTTATACTGGTACAAATCCCCATTATGGAGTGCAATCATGATGTGTATATTTAATGTACCAATAAAGATAATTAAAAAAAAAAAAAGAACCTACTCAAAAGACAGCCATAATGAGCATTTTGATATTTCAACAATCTTTTTTTCTATTTTTCAACTATGTCACCTAAAATTCATCAGATTCCAGCAGCTTATGAGCCACAGCTCCCATCTCTTAGTCAGATCTTAAGAGTGTTGCAAGATCCAACATGTGCTCACAAATCTGTGTCTCATGTTCTGTCAATAAAAAATACTTACAGTATTATTTGCTGCCAGCCCCTCATGGATGTCTGGTTTCTGTGAAGCCAATTGATAATCTCGGATGATTCTGTTGCTCACCATTAGAGATCAGATGATCAAATCAAATGTATATCTATATATCTATATCTATATCTATATCTATCTCCAAAATCACAATTGATAGCAGTGTTTGCTCAAGGTTGAGCTGCTGGAAGTAGATTCATACCCCTGCTTCAGCTTCTGCTAGCTGATCTTTCTCTGTAGATCCCAGACACAAGGACTTGGAGCACAGGGTAGCAACTGCAAAATACAATATGGTACTCTACTTGCTTCAGTCACTTTTCTCATTGTCGTGACAAAACATCCAGCACCTGCAAGTTAGAGGAGGAAATCTTTACCTTACCTCATACTTTGTAAAGGCCATAGTTGGCTGGCTCCAAAGCAGGGAGGCATGACACACGGACATGGTACAGGAGAAACAGTCCACAGCAAGGCAGGCAAGAAGCAGCAAGCAGCAGGCCTCCCTTCTCCTTTTATCCCATCTGGCTACAAGTGTTTTGAGTTGTGCCATCTGTACCGTAGTGAGCTTCTCATTGTCAACACTCAGAACTATGCCAAACCAATTCCTGGACTGATTTAGTTAGCCTATCTTTAATTCGCATTCATCCATCCTTGATCCACATTCATACACCCTAGTTCTAGCCACCTTGAAAAGCCCCACCTATGAGTACCTAAGGCCTTAGGAGAACATCTAGACATAAGCCACAAACTCTCTGGGACTCTATTAACCAAACAAACTGCATAGGATGTTGCCAAAATCCCAGTGGATGAGTTGTCTCATCTTTTCTTTTCTGTCTTTGAGACAGGGTCTCATTTTGCTGTCCAGGGTGTCTCTGAACTATTGTGTTTAAATAATCTTGTTTCCTCTTCCTGAGTAGCTGGCACTACAGGTGCATTCCATGACCAACTGAGTTTTCCCTTGTACACTCAACTGCATTTTAGAGTCTAATGGCTTCAGTGTACAGCATAGAACAGCATCTCCAAAAGGTTTGGGAGCTTGTTGAAAATGTAAAAACTCAGGCCCCTACCAGACCTACTGAAGGAGAATCTTCATAGTTGTTTTCTATGTACCTTAACATTGAAGAAATAATATCTTAGCCTATCTTTCTTCCAGTCCTTTATTTACATATTTTTGGGTAGAGGCAAGATATGTTTCAGAATTGGGTTCTTGACAAAATCTTTATCCTATGTATTTCCACCTATAAACTGTCTATTATTCAGACTAATTAGTGGATCTATTTTTACATTGATTTCTGTATCATTTTCATTGCAAGTGATGGAAAGACAGTCTCTGGTGCAAAAGGAAGCTTTAAATAAGGCACATGGTCTTAGACAATAGTCAAGCTTCTCCAAACTTCATTTTTAGAAGTGAGATGCAGAGCTAACTTGAAAAATTGAGCACTGGAAGTTTATTGTTCTTCTAACTCTAAGATGAAACTGCAATAAAGAGTGATCATTATTTCATAAATGAAAGCACTGCCGGAGTGAAGACTCAGCTACCAGCCCAGCCCCCTCCTGCTAATGTGGGTATCACTGATGGACACCAGGTCCTCGGTTCACATCAGCTGTGGGCATTCCTCTACCAATTCCATCAGTTGAGGGGTTCAGACAACATCAGCAGTGTCCTCAGCTTCTGAGAAACACCTAAAGAAGAACTCAGATAAAAGTAAGAAACTTAGACTTATTACTTGAAAGGGCAGGGCTTCATTTATCTCTTTCTCACTTATATTCTATTTTGATACTGTCTCTCTTGTCATGGGGACATATAGCACCAAACACAGCCTCCTTCAGGATTCATTGATCATGTGTACCTAGAAATTCTGTGCCTTCAAAGGTTAGAGCAGGAATTCGCTTTAGTTTCTCAGTGACCATGCATACCTTATGGAGGCAAGATTGAGGAGAAGCACCTCTGTGTAATCACAAACCTGAGGAAGAGAAGTGATGACATCCAGTCCTGTTCCCAAAGGATGGCCTTCCATGTCATGTTCTGTGGTGCACCCTTTGTCTTTATAAAAGTTTGTAAGTGACTTTAATCACCTAGAGTATCACAATCTTCCTGGAGGCTGAATGTGGCCATTAACTTTGCTTTAGTGAAAGCAAAATATGCTCTATTGAAAGGGAAAATGTCTTTTTGGGAGGAAGCAAGTTTAAGAGGAAAAATGAGAAATATGTATGTACACAGGTAGCAAGACACCCTAACACACAAAAAGTCAACATGTCCACAATCACTCCTGACTATTGTGGGTGATATTTACCCTCGCTACCATATTTCTTTTCTTTTTTCTTCCACTTTCATTCTACTAACCTTCTGATAGGAGTAACTATAGTAACTCCAGATGAGAAGAAATAGTTCTAGAGATGTTGAACTTTCTAGGATAATTCATTTGCATTCAGGATTCCTTCTCATTTACTTGAGTTTCTCATAAAAGAAGAGGATAGCACATAACATTTTGAGCAGTTATTCTGTACTAATTATTTTATAATGTCATATCACCTCTCATCACAACAACCTTAAAAAGTAAATACTGTTATCCGTGTATTGTGAATAAAGTGGAGCTCAGACTTTCACATGCAGCAAAGTAGGTTCAAATCCAGGGTGTTGGTAATGAGCAGCTTTAGGCTCTCTGCTCTGGGCAGATGCTGCTTCAGGAAGACATTTAAATATAGCAGTCTCTTATTCCAAAGAGGAATTGACAGACTGGCCTTTCTGGATCTCATCTAAAAATGAACTTTCGAAACTTGTCTCTTCTTTCCTTGTGAACACTGTGGAAAGGTTATATATCAATCTCTCCTTGAACCATTTTGTGTTCTTAGGATGATGTTTTTGAGAAATAAAGTTTTTTTATATATATAGAAAAGAAAGAAAGGAACCAAAGATGTGTCTTTATTGTTCCCCTTTTAGGGTTAAAAGATGAGTCCTTAGATCATTGTATGAAGACTCTGGGGCCAGGACACAGGTCCTTACTATCAACAGTAGTATTTTTCTTGATGTCCTATTCTCTAGCTTCATGGTGATGAATAAAATATATGAACATTGATACAAGTTTTGTCACTGAGAGAAAATAAGTAAAAAAATCATAATCTTTTATCAATAGTATTTTTGGGAATTGGATGAGAGGTCTAGAAAGAAAACAGCAGTAAATACACTTAAATGGGAGTTATCAGAAAAAAAGGATCAAGAAAACTTGTGTATGAGAAGATTAAGAATGAAAAGACATGGAGAAGAGTGGTATTGAATGTCACTTTGCCTCTTGAGGGCTCAATGTTCATATGGGAAACAAGGCCACTGGGAAGGCAGGTGTTGATGATCTCTAAGATCTTTTCCTGCTCTCAAGTTTGTGTCCCATAGCTGTGAAATAAAAGAGTTAAAAACGGGACTCTTTCTTCAGAAGAGCTTTTGGGTATCTTGCTCATTAAAGAGATTAGCTGTCCATTTGCAGGGATGTCTCTGCAATGAGGTAGAACAAAATGACCCAACACAATTTTCGTTTTGATTCGCTGTATGAATTACAGTTCCCTGCCAAGTTAAGCTAAGCACATCTCCTCAGATGTTTTGGGAATCGAAGTATTTGGCTGAGATAGAGAGCAAACGCCTCTCATTAATGTGTGACAAATCCATATGGAGAAAAACATTGTTTCTTTTTTCCCATATGACACAGCTGAGCAAGGCTGACTTTTCTGGCCTTGAAATGGTCCCATAAGCCAGGTGGGTGGTTTATTTCACAGGCTGGTGACAATCTAGTGTGTCTCTCTCATGGAGACAAGATGGGATGAGAATTCTTCTGTTGTAGCCCAAGGCTGTCTGCAAGGTCTATGACATGAGCAATTGGATCTTCTGCCAGTGTGGAGGATAGATGAACCCCTGTGAGGAAGAAGAGAGGGTAATTTAAAACCAACTTAGGTCTTGGAGATGAGCTTTCGTTAAAGCCTAGAATCTTTGAGGACAGATCAATTTTTTTTTCATGCAAAACCCTCAAACCTCTCTGCATGCTGATCTCAGTGCAGTAAATGGGATGAAGCCTTTGATGGAAAGACAAGGAAAGAGGGTGAGTTTTCTAACCACTATCAAACTGTAGGTCCAGAAGATCGTGATTCATTGGCTTCTCATCTTAAACTAGTTTCAACCTTTTGGGAAACATGGTGGACCGTGTCTTAAGATACAGATCAAAAAACATAGAGAAGGTTTGCACTGACTAAATGTTATATATATTTTAAGAAAACAACAGTAGCAACAAAACCTAATCAATCTGTATGTCTGAAATCATCTCACCTCTTCAGAGGGGTAAGAAATCACACTAGGAGAAATCTAGATCATCTCTGTGTTCCAATTTAAGTTGATACAAACTACACAGGAACAGTAAATTTCACTGTACTTGGAACTTGGAATAGCAAAATGCAGGTCTTATTTTTCATTAATAGTCTTTTCAAATTAAGTTTTTAGCTCTTCTTTTTCAGTGTTATAGTTGAATAACTTTAATACATGTGTCTAATATACTCATCATGTGTCATATATACGGAAATAAGTGAACAGACATTTTTTCCAGTGTGTAATCAGACATCATCTACAATTAGACATAAATGTAAAACAGATTTGCCACAAATGAGAAGTAATTAGGTGATAGGATGTTGAGCTTGAAAAAAAGCTTATTATAATCCAGAAAATAAAAAACAAATAACTTATTTATGGAAAAGTGATTGGATAAATGCACACCTGATCCCCACCACATACATGAACACACACGTGCACACACACACATACACACACACACACACACACACACACACACACACACACATTTTGATTTCCTAGAAATGTGGAGTAGGTATGAACTTGCAAAGTACTAGAAAAGTTCCATTTTGAACATTAGAGAAGACTTCTTAAACTTGGGAGTTAATTGACCATTCAAAGAAGCAATTTTCTTTCTTGGATGTTTTTGTGGGCTCCATGAATTTTAAGTCTGACTTTTTATCAAAGATTATTTAGTTCAATAAAGGCACTCAACTGAAAATTCTTACATCAAAATTAATCTATCTTTACTTGACTCTCAAAGAATTAGAAGATTGTTACATGTTCCAATGTTATCCAACTGTAACCATTAAAAAATTCTTTCTTATACTAAGCCAACATCTACAACATGCATTAGTGCTTCAATGGAGCTTTGTAGCAAACTTGATTTGTTCATACAATAAACTTAAATTTTTGAGATAATTTGTTAATCATAATAATTCTCTTATTTTCAGATTAAATATAGCAAGTACTGTATTTGACAACATGTCATGGTGGGTGTAGTTGAATGAATGAATGTAAGAGTGAACTGACAAACTGAAAGTTGTCACTAAGCTGATGAAGAGGTTTTAATCAACATTTATCACATATTATGCATGCTAAGTGTAATAAGTTTTGAAGTTGCCTGTTAATTTCCAACACTTGGAACTAATCTCCACAGGCCAAAGAATTCTTAGCTCTGGGTAGAGTGAATCTACTATTACTTACTATGCTTTGCAAGATAGTATTACTGAGAGAAAGAAAGCAGAATATATTGAGAAATGTCATAATAGCCTTAAACTATGAAGTCTACAATAGTGTTAATTCTACATAAAAAAAGCTATAGTCATAGTTTGAAAACCACAAGAGGGCACTAGACTACTGCATGGCCTAGCTCTGTGTAGCACCTAAAGCACAAAGCAAGGTCAATACAGTATTGACACTATACTGATTGTGGTAACAGTAGATGACCACATTGGTTGGATGCCCTTAATTTGTCTCTGATACTCTGTATGTAAACATGAATTATATACAGTTATTGGCTATGAAATACATAGATCCCAGTCCTGGACTATGCTAAACAATAAGTAGAACCCACAGGCAATTTATTAAAAGAAAAAATGAAAGAGAGAAAAGTTCACCCTTAAAGTTCCAAAAAAAAAAAACTAAAGTGTTTTTTAAGCTGTGAATTCTGAAAAAAGCAAAGACAATTTGGTGATGGTCAGGGGCCCCTACATCTGTGTTGAGTAATGCTATTTGAGAAGGCTTATGTTGGTCATCAGATTTTTTCTAGCATATGAGATTTACATTGGGTGTCATCACAGGTTCTAATTCTCTCTATAGCTGAAGTGTTCTTTACTTCACAAATTTTCCAGGAAACAAGTCATGGGCTACGGAAAAGACCTATTATCTCTCATAAGTATAGACTGAGCTTATATAATTACCATTCCATTTGAAAAAAGCAAGAAATTCAATCAAGTTATAAGTTAGTCTGAACAAACCCAACAAATTATTTTCAGTAAATGAGGAAGTGTTTCTATAATTCCAAAATAGCCAATCAAGTTAATTCAGCCAAATGTGAGTCAACAGACAGAAAAATGAATCAAGAATGTTTCTTGGGATCCTGGAAACCACAATCATGTTGGAAGTCTTGGATTTTTCACTTTTAATTACTGCCTTTAATATTATGTAGAAAAAATGGCAGCTTTGGTACTGTAAGTATGCATGGAATATATTCTTCCAGAGAGAGAGAGAGAGAGAAAGAGCGAGCGAGAGAGCGAATAGACTCAATTTGAATATTATAGATATGAGTCACTTGATTGATCAAACCCAAAATTCTTGCATCAGAAAAAAAATGAGGGAGAGTCATTTTTGTGAGGTGGGATTTATAGGAAGCAATAAAAACTTAAGTAGATTGTCTGTAGAACCAGCTAAAATCAATGAGAGATATTCTCTTCCTCTTAGAGGTATTTTTAAAAACATCTACATTCTGATTTTTCTTCTTTCCACATACATGATACATTTTTGGTGGGCAGTGTAGTATTTTCATGTGTTTATATTTCCTGGCCTCTGACTTTAGTCATTTGACATCCTCCATCTGAATGTTTGGTTCAGGCATGACTCTGTCTGTCATGTCAATGAGCTCTGTCCTTCTGTTTTCTAGTCACCCCCCCATCCCTTTTCCCCAGAAATCTTTCTTTGCTTGTCATTAGTCTACTTTTGACACTGTTGCAGTATTTAGGCCCTGTTCAATGTCAGTTATGTTGGATCTGTTAATGATATCTTGGCTTCTACTTTTTGAGTCATCTTTTCCTCTCTTGATTGTTATTTTCTGAGCTGTAGCTGCTATTTTCTCCATATGTTACATTTTTGATTTGTTAGTGTGTTAGTTCCTTTTCTCTCATTGCTGAGACAAAGTACCCAACACTCAAAGTTAGAAGGGAAGGGGTTTCTTTGGCTTACATTTCATAATGCTTTCAGTCTATAATTAACTGGCTCTGAGGGTAGGATGGCAAACAAGCATCACAGAAGAGAAACAACAGGACACACACAGGGTAGTAAAGGCAACAGAGAGAGCCTTAACAGGACCTCCTTGCCCTTTTTATCTTATTTGGATGACTTAGGGGTGGTGGCCCTCATATCCTTAACCCTAGTTTCCTTGGGCCTCACATTGCATCATGAATCAATTCCAGCTTCGCACACACTATAAATCAAGCCTAAGACCACATAAGGCTTTGGGGCACAACTAGACCAACTGAAAACATTTTGCCTTTGGTCCCCCAAAGACATAGGTGCATTCCTTTACATAAAAGGCATTTAGTCCATCTCTAAATAGTGCCAAAGTCCTAACAGTTACAGCATTGCTGAAAAGCCCAAGTCCAAAGTCTCTTTTGAAATTTAAAACAGACTCTTAGGTATATGTCCTTGTACAAATGAAAAGAAAGTTAAACACTTCCAACATGCAATGACACAAGATAAGCATTTCCACTCCAAAAGTACAAACAGAGGGATACAAAACAATTGAACCAAAGCAAGTCCAAAATCCAGGAGAGCAAATATTAGATCCCACAGTTCCACTTCCAGAATCCAAGGCAATCTGTGACAGGTTGTGAACAGCAAAGGGCTTTGACGGCTCTACCCCATGGGAATTTTGGCAGTTGCTCCCACAACTTTTCTCTCAGGCTTGCTTTGTTTCTTCCTTTACCTATTATTTTTTAAAATTTAAATCTTTATTGATACAGTATGAATACACATCATCATCACATTCAACACTGAGAGTCTGTACAAGAATATGACATGACCTGATTCTCATTTTTTCCCTTTCCCTGCCCGCCCTGAAACCTCCCCATCCCCTATACACATAAGTTTTGTTTTCTTTTTCCTTTATTACTGTCAGATTCTTTTTCCCCTTGTTATTTACCCATACACCCTATTTCCTTTTAAATATTTTGTTTCACAATATCAACTATACACACTACAACTCATTTACAACTTCATTTTCTCATACCAGAGAAAACATACAGTATATACACATCTGTGACCTATTTATTTCACTTATGAGGATGCCCTCAGAGTACATCCATTTGCATATGAATGACTCAATCTTATCATTTTTAGTGGCAGAGTAATACTCCATTCTATAAAAGAAGCACATTTTCTTTATCCAGTCTCCAGCTGATGGACATTTGGGTTGTTTCCAAGATTTAGCAATCACAAATTGAGCTGCTATATACATGGATGCACATATATCGCTGTGATATGAATCTTAATTCTTTTGTGTATACATTTCGAAGAGCGATGGCTAGGTCAAATGGGATCTCCAATCCTAGCTTTTTGAGGAATCTCCACACTGGTTTCCAAAGAGGTTGTATGAGTCTACATTCTCACCAGCAGTGGAGAAGGGTTCCCTTTTCTCCACAGCCTCGCCAGTATTTGTTGCTGGCTAATTCTGACATGGCAGCCATTCTTTATGGAGTGTGATGAAATCTCAGTGTTATTTTCATCTGCATCTCTTGAATGACCGATGATGTTGAGCATTTCTTCATATACTTCTTAACTGCTCTTATTTCTTCCTTTGAAAAGTATATTTAGATGATCCATACCCCTGTCTTCTCCCAGTTTCTGGAGTCTCCACTGCACCTTTGGCTCCTCACCCACAACATCATACTACCCTCTTAGGAGCACACTGCCTGGCCTCTGAGACCTTTTTCTGAAGTCTGGGTGGAAGCCTTCCTGAATCTGCAGTTCTTGCATGCTGTATATACCTAAAACCAGTACCATGTGGATGATGAAAAGATCTACTGCCAGCTGGAGCAGTAGTAGCCAGTCTTCCTTCTCTCTTAGGTGTATGAGTCCAGGGCCTATGAGCCAAATCCAAAAAAAAAAAACTTCTCTAAGCTGTCATTTTGGAACAATTTCCCTAGGCCATGACCATTTTGGAATAATTCTATTAGGGCATGGCCATTTTGGAATAACTTCCCTAAGCCAATACCATTTTGGAATATATGCTACAGGGTTTTCTTCTCAGAGTAAAATCTTTTACCTTTACAACTACGAGGCTGCAAAGAGTAGGGTCCTGCTACTTCCTGTTATGCCTTCAGGCCATCTTTTCTGTTGTCCTGTTCCTCCTTACCAGTCATGACCTCCTCTATCTTTGCAGTACACAGCTTTACTGGAGCTCCTTTTCTAACCAAGTCCACACATTTTAAATCATTCTGATGGACTCTTTGTTCTTGATTCTCAACATAGATCTGAATAAAAGCCTCCAACAGCAGCCATGCCACTGCCTCAATATTTGACTACCTTGAAAAAAAATTTTTTTTGCAAGATTAATTAGTTCACTGACTGTAATCGCAGTCTCAGGCAAAATCTCTAAACACAGTCAAAATTCAGACAAACTTTCTGTCCAGACATAACACATCTTCTGGAGTCCAGCAGCCAATGTAGTCCTTCCCAGCAGAAACCTTCTGAGCCTGGTCTTAACCAGCTCTGACAAGAATCTCCCAATTAAAACACCTAGCATGTAAAAAAAAAAAAAAAAACAAAAAACAAAAAACACCTAACATGTTCCAGCACTGATTCTGTAGCAAACATCTCTGAATTTTTCTGTACTCTTCCCCTTCCCATAGTCAACTTCAAAGACTTTTGAGCCACGTGGCCAGGTAATGTTACAGCAATGACCCCACTTGTCTAGTAACAAAATTTTGTGTTTTTTACTTTTCTTTCATTGCCAAAACAAAATACCCAACACCAAACATTAGAAGGGAATGCATTTATTAGACTTACAGTTCATAGAGCTTTCAGTCTATCATTGGTTAGCTCGAAGCCTGGGATGGCAAACAGATATCCCAGAGAGAAACAACATGGTACACATGAGGTAGCAAAGGTAATGAGAGGGCTTCGGTTCATGGTAGCAAAAGGTAGCAAAAGCAACAACAGAGTTCAATAGCATCTTTCTACTTTCGTTATCTTTTGAGACTATGGGGACTAGAGCGGTGCCAAACTAAACTAGTGATTTAGTAACCACATACCCGAAACCCCAGCATCACTCATTCCAGATGCAGTCTCTTCATCTGCAGGCTCTGGAGGAACATTGAAACATAAGCCATAACAGTTTAGTGCTACATGTTAGTTTTTATCTTTTATTTATTTTTTTTTAATTTTGTAAAATTAACTTTATTGGAACATTATGAATACACATGATAGTTGCATTCAACATTGAGAGTTTGTACCAGAATATGGCATGACTTGATTCTCATTTTTCCCCTTTTACCCCTGCCCTGCCCTGCATCTCCCCATATACCCAATATTTGTTTTCTTTTTTCTTTATTATTACCACATTTATTTTCTCCTCGTTATTTACCCTTACACTCTTTTCTTTTAAATATTTTCTACCTTGAAATATCAACTGTACATACTACAACTCATTTACAAATTCCTATTCTCATATCAGAGAAAAGATACAGTATTTACACATCTGTGACCTGTTTATTTCGCTTATGAGGACATCCTCAAGCTTCATCCATTTGCCTATGAATGACTCAATCTTACCATTTTTAGTGACAGAGTAATATTCCATTCTATAAAAGAACCACATTTTCTTTATCCAGTCTCCAGCTGATGGACATTTAGGTTATTTCCAAGACTCAGCAATCACAAATTGAGCTGCTATAATTTGGGTGCACATATGTTGCTGTGAAATGACTCTTTTAATTCCTTTGTGTTATACCTATCAGAGCGATGGTTGGGTCAAATTGGACCTCCAAACCTAGTTTTTTGAGGAATCTATACACTGGTCTCCAAAGAGGTTGTATGAGTCTACATTCTCACCAGCAGTGGAGAAGGGTTCCCTTTTCTTTACAGCCTCGCCAACATTTGTTGCTGGCTAATTCTGACATGGCAGCCATTCTTTGTGGAGTGAGATGAAATCTCAGTGTTGTTTTCATTTGCATCTCTAGAATAACTAATGATGTTGAGCATTTATTCATATACTTCTTAGCTGCTCTTACTTCTTCCTCTGAAAAGTGTCTATTCATTTCAGATGCCCATTTTTGAACTGGGTCTTTAAATTTGGATGGGCTGAGTTTTTAAAGCTTGTTATATATTCTAGATAGTAGCTTTTTGTCTGAGAAAACAGGGTGTAAAGATTTTTTCCAATATAGTTGGCTGCCTTTTTTGCTCTGTTGGTGGTTTCCTTTGCTGGGCAGAAGTTTATTAAAAGATTGAGATTCCATTTGTTGATTTCTTCAGCCAATTCTTGTGCTATACAGGTTTTGTTCAAGTCTTTCCCTAAGCCAATGTCTTCAAGAGTTTTACCTAACCTGTTTTGCAGCAGGTTCAGAGTGTCTGTTTTAATATTTAGGTCTCTTATCCACTTTGATTTTAGCTTGGTACACTGTGAAAGAGCTAGGTCTAGTTTTAGTCTTTGGCAGGTTAAAGTTCAGTTTTTTCCAACACCATTTGTTGAAGAGGCTATCTTTCCTCCATTGAGGATTTTTGGCTCCTTTATCAAAGATGAGGTGGCTCAGTGTATCTGGAGTAGTTTCTGGATCTTCTAGTCTACTCCATTGATCCTTGGGTCTGTTACTTTGCCAATACCATGGAGTTTTTATCACAGTGGCTTTACAGTATAGTTTCAGGTTCGGGGTTGTAATACACCCCATCATATCCATGTTGCTTAGAATTGCGTTTGCTATTCTAGGTCTTTTGTGGTTCCAGATGAAAGTATGGATTTTTTTTTTCTCTAGATCTGTGAAATATGCTGTTGGGATTTGAATCGGGATTGCATTGAATCTGTATAGTAGTTTGGAGAATATAGCCATTTTCATGTTATTAGTTCTTCCTAGCCGGGAGCAAGATATGTCTTTCCATTTTTGGTATCAGCTTCTATCTCCTTTTTCAGAGTGTTGTAGTTTTCAGAGTAAAGGTCTTTCACCTCCTTTGTTAGATTGATTCCTAGATTTTTTTGGGGGGGTTGCTATTGTGAAAGGGACTGACTCCCCAATTTCTGTCTCAGTAGGTCTAATCTTTGTGTAAACGAATGCTATTGATTTTTGAACGTTGACCTTGTAACCAGCTACAGGCTAAATTTGGCAAGTAGGTCCAGTAGTTTTTTAATTGAGTTTTTAAGATCCTTTAGATAGAGTATCATGTCGTCAGCAAATATTGACAACTTAATTTCTTCCTTTCCTATCTTTATTCCCTTTATTTCTTTCTCTTGCCTAATTGCTATGGCTAATATTTCCAGAACTATATTGAACAGAAGTGATGAGAGAGGACACCCTTGTCTTGTTCCTGATCTTAGTGTGAAAGGTTTCAATTTTTGACCATTTAGTATGATACTGTCTGAAGGTTTCTCGTAGATAGCTTTTATTAATTTGAGATACAGACCATCTATTCCGATCTTCTGTAGAGTTTTGAACATAATGGGTGTTGTATTTTGTCAAACGCTTTTTCTGCATCAATTGAGATGACCATATGATTTTGTCCTTAAGCCTGTTAATATAGTGTATAACATTGATTGATTTACATATGTTGAACCACTCTTGCATCCCTGGGATGAATCCAACTTGGTCAGGGTGTATAATCTTTTTGATAATTCTCTGTATTCTGTTTGCCAGGATCTTATTGAGGATTTTGGCATCGATATTCATTAGAGACATTGGCCTGTAGTTCTCTTTTTTGGTTGGGTGTTTCTCTGCTTTTGGAATCAGGGTAATGGTTGCTTCCAGGAATGAGTTTGGGAGTACTGCTTCCTTTTCAATTTCATTGAAGAGTTTCAGAAGTAGAGGCACTAACTCTTCTTTAAAAGTTTTATAGAATTCAGCAGTAAAACCGTCAGGTCCAGGGCTTTTCTTTGTTGGCAAGTTGGGTTTTTTTTAGGTTTTTTGAGACAGGGTCTCGCTTTGTGGTTCAGGCTGGCCCTGAGCTCAGCCTCAAACTCACATCACAATCCTCCTGCCTCTGCCTCCCGAGTGCTGGGATGACAGGCGTGAGCCACCATGCCCGGCACTGTGGTATGTGGTACTGGTTGCTGCTGGGTGTGGGTCTCCACACCCAGTATTGTTATGT
>PVIR01039173.1:0-14092 GCA_004026965.1 Petromus typicus | reverse complement strand
ATCTATATCTCCTCATCTTTTCTGAAACAAGAACAGAACATGAATTCGTAGAAATTCAATCATTTGACTATAGTTGGAGTGTGAATGTCTGGTGAGGAAATAATCAGATCCTACCCTGATGACTCATTTAGCTCTACAGGAGCTAAATGAGCTGGAATTTCATTTCCAAATGACTTGGAATTTCACTTCTGGAAACAATGGCTAAAGGAAACCTGAAGTTGCTTAGAGAAAGATGATGGTTAGCATTATTGAAAAGTAAAGGAATCTAAAAAAACAGGATGCCATTGACCACAATGCTACAAGGCTCACCAATTGAGTTCCGAGCAGGTGTGTATACCAGCCTAACAAATCGATTAGGACCTGGAACCAGCAGTCTGTCTAAATAGCAAAAGGAAAAACTCAAGAGGAGCTTCTTACCCCACACACACCCTAAGCTCACAGCTAGATTGTGATTCTGAGTCCCAGCTTGCCCCATTCCCACTCCCCTAGAAGGAGTAGACGTCCTACAGAGTGTCCACTGAAACAGTTAAATCAGATAAGACACCGAAATCTTGGAGACGACACCATAAAGCATCATTGAACGAATCTCTATGGACAGGATAAAATACTGTATCCTGTCTCACACAGATGGGATTATTTAGCCTTCACACAACCTTCACATAGCACGTCATGCTCCCTTTCATCATTCCATAACTCAAACAACACATCTCTTAGTCTCCAGAGGTTTCTGCGGTGACAATAGACACGAGCAGGGCCAAGGCAAGATATGTTTTATTAGGAATGGCAAAGTCAGCTCGGACCATAATTTCATAAATCTCGTTAGTGATTATAGTTTTTTTATTTCCAGGTACGATAAAATACCATTTCTACTTTTACACGTATCTTTGCCAGCAAGAGGGACCCCAAGGCCTCTTCAGTAGGGACTAGGAACAAAGGCTGCCCGGTGTGGAGAGGCTGTGCTTGTGCTGATAAGGGGCTCCACAGAGATCCACTGTCCTCTGCCTACAGACATCGCCTGCATAAAAGGTCAGAGAGCAGAGAAGCCTCTATCTGAGTCTCCCAGGAAGACGGAAGCAGGAGTTCTGTCAATGCCACAGAAACAGCCTTGCCTTCACACGCCTGCTGTGCTTCCCCTGCATGGCCCACTGTCATACAAATTAGGCACAGAAGTTCTTCCCAGCACCAACTGCGCGTGCACTTGAGCAGGTGGAAGTGTCCATCTCTGACAGAAGTTAAACTGCAACCGGAGAAGTGTAAATCGCCCTCCTTCTGTCCATCCATCAGCAAAGCAGTTGTGCCTGAGTGGCCATCATGGATCTGAGCTACACTCAGTCTAAGAGACAATCATTATTCACTTGGAAATAATTTTCAAAGACCAAATCCGGGCCAGGCCATGGGTAAGGTGCTGGGTAGACAACAGTGAAACAAAGCAAACAAAAAGGTACATTTTGTGTGCTGAAGGATAGACGAAATGGGGGGAGCCAGAGGAGGTCGTAAGAGAGGAGCAGGAGCGTCATACTGCAGTGTGTGCAGAAATCCAAGAATGCTCTTGGGGGAGAGTTCAAGATATGCTTAAGACAAAGCCTGGGAAATGAATAGGAGAGAATTATGGCAGGAATAGGGGAGAAGGACAGGTGAGATGGACAGAACAGTGGTGACTGGACAAGGCTGGATGCCCACATCCACCCAGGTCATGACTAACAGTGCCCCCGCTCCCCTCAAGAGCACCCCAAGTCATCTGGATGAGAAACCATATGGCCACCTTCGCAACTCAGCACAGATTCACCTTCCTACCATGTCCATTTTGAAAACGGAAGTCTGGTAAGCTCTCTTAGGCTGCGGGGACAGCCCCATACTATTCAGCAAGGAGTGAGAAACCAGTGAAAGGAATTTCAGCAGGAGAGAGAACAAAACCAAATTTGTGTCCACAGGAGCGAACTCCAGCAGCAGTGAGGAGGGATTATTGAATAGATAATTCTGGACTCGGAGACCAATTCGTTTAATGAAACTCATGTTCAGACCCAAAAGAAATGCATTCTCCCTATCAGTGCTTTCCAATAGAAATACACTATAGGGCCCTTCTGTAATTTAAAATATTCTGGTAGCTACATTAATAAAAGTAAAAAGAAACAGACAAAATTAATTTTAATATGGTTTATCTAACATAATATATCAGAAGTAGTAAAACTATACTATATAGTAAAAACTAAAGAATCTAGTAAGGGTTTTTTAAGGATTCTTTTTCTTTTCTTTCAGTACTAAGTCATGGATCTGATGTGCATTTGCACAGGCAACATGTTACCGGCTATGTTCCAGTCACTGAATAACCACATGCGATAGAATTCATAGTATTAGATGGCACTGATACAGAGAGGACATATACCCAGGTAAATTAGATGTGATTTGCATACTATACCATTTTGAATTTTCATATTCATTTCACTTCATTTGCATATTATCAAGTGAGTTATGAAACTGCCTTACAAATTAAGCCTGCCTTTTACCTTCTAGATTCAACTATAACACAAGACACACAGAATATCTAAAAGTTGGAAAGTTTCCCTCAAGTGGCTCCACAGAGGTGATATACGGCAGAAGTCGTTCGTACACCTGGATCTTGGAGCTCTCTGGCTCCCTCCTCTCCTCTGCCCTGTGAATTCAGGATCCTGCTCTGCTCACCTGCAGGCCCATGCACTCCCAGAGCTGCCTTCCTTTCTCTTCCTACTTTCTTTTTGTCCATCAGCCCAAGGATAGAAGTCAGAATTACAAGACAGATCTGAAGAAGCACAGAGATAGAAATAATGTGGTAAAAGATGTAAAAGAGAAAAGGCAAAGACACTCTCCTTGACTGAAGGATGCTTTATTCTTTAGATTGAATATACCTTTGGTTACCATAACAGTATCAAAGTTCTGAGATAATCAACTTTTAAATACAAGAAGGTTTGATTTGGCTCTAATGTTAGTGGTCTTAGTCTGTGGTGGTTGCCTCTGTGGCTTGGGGCCTCGGATGAGCTAGTCAGTACACCACGGCAGGTTAGGGCTGGAGCTAGGGATGTGTAGATGAGCAAAGCCCTGCACAGAAAGAGATGGGGTGGGGCTCCAGTTCACTGTCCTCCTGAGCCACAGGCACCCAGTGATCCAAGTCCTCAACCAGGATCCATCTCTTAAAGTTTTTCCTGTTTTCCAGTAGTGGGGTCCACACTTTGAACAGATAAGCATTTAAGAGCCACACTACACCAGGCCCACGCACAATTTAATTCTATCCTTGTTTAGTTCTGTGTGCCAGGCATGACTCTAAATTCTAAACTTCAGGCTCTGCAGATGAAATTTAGACTTCATGGCAGGCTTGCTAAAAATTTTAGATTCTAGAGCAATTTGGAAATATAATAGGCACTCAATTACGTGGAGGCAAGATTTATTTTCTTAGAAAATTGTGATAATTAAATCACTAATAATACCCCTCCCCTCATTATAAATTTCTCATACTTCCCTATCAATGCACAAAGAATACTGCCAGAATTCAAGGAAAATTTAGAAAATACAAGTTAACACATAAGCAATGAATAAAGGCTGTGTTCAGAAAAGCCAAAGGGAAGACAAGGTGGGGGAAAAAAACCAGAAGAAAACAAAGATGATACGAAAAATATGAAAAGCCAAACTTAAAACTTCTACAAGTGAATACAGAAGAGTAATTTTATGTCTTCCCAATAACTGAGAATTTCACAATGAAGATAAAAATCATTAATAAAGTAACATATTTGTAGCTTATTGAAGAAAAGGAGAATTAATATTCCAACAAATCTGTTGAAAAATGGAGGAATACGATGGGAAGAGAAAATACAAAAGACCACTGTCTTAGCTGCATTCCTTTGGCCTAAGACACAAAACGAACACTCCCAGATTAAAGCAGGAGAGGTTTATTTAGGCTCACAGCTGGCAGAGGCTTCGGGCCAGAGTCTGCTGGCTTTAAGGCAGGGCGCCACAGCAGCGGGGCTCAGCAGAGGGAAAGCTGCTCACATCCTGGTGGATGGGAAAAGGAAGTGAAAGGAGAAGCCACGGAGGGAGATAAACTTCCGGGTCATGCCCTGTGACCCTCTCTGGACCAGCCCCACCCTCAGTAGCCACCGTACACCCATACTCCAGTCACCTTGGAACGCCCCACCTAGAAACTCATGAGGCTTTGGGGGAAACATTCAGATATAAGCCGTAAGAACGAGTAAGCACTTGAAATCATGTTTGTACTGACAGTTAATGGAAACATGTGAAGCAAAAGCCACACCGGAGTTGTTTGCTTATTCAAGTGGGGAAAATGAAAGGTCGTGAATATTTAGGAGTAATAAAGATGTGGGTACTTTCAAACATTTTTGCTGAAACCATAAATAAGTGTAATGTTTACAGAAAATAATATGATAATGTTTATTAAAATTTAAAATGTATACACTTCTATGTACTTCTGGACCTACAACTATGGCTTTTGTTTATAATATGCCCCAAATAAAATACTACTTGCTAAATGTGAAAGGAGAAATATATGAATTAATGAATTTTATATACAGGAAAAGAAAAGTAAAGAAAACTGTTTCGGATCTACATGTCTAAAATTTGGAATATCTAATAATAATATACTAGAAAGTGCAAATAGCTGTGAAAGATGTCATAGGTTTAATTTCTTTGACTTCAAAGAGGATTCACAGTATGCTTTAGACAGAAGACAATAAAATGCAAAACAATACTCTATGATCCATTTCTATGAACCAGAAAGAAACAAATCTCATGGTAATGATCATGTGTAACTATATAAACAAAGGCCATGAGTCTAGAAAAAGACAAGGAGAGATTTCACTTTGAACAACTTTGTAATTTTTCAATAATGTCATTGGCTTATATTCTCTATTTAAATTCCTACAAAGGATAGTTATCTAAATACATTTTTTAAATTTTTAAATAATTCCAGCCTACCTCTAGGGTCATGACAACCACAAAAGGAAGCTAGCAAGATAAAAACAACAAATAAACCTTGGCAAAAATCAAACAGAAGCAAACAGGTGAGGGCAGAAAAGAAGCTCACCCATGAACTGGGATTGTAACTAGAAAAGGGTGAATCTGATATCAGCATCTGGTTTAATTAATAGTCCTCTGATTACTGTTGGAGGAGAGAATCTTTTCATAGAGCCATGAAACAATTGCAATTTTGGATTTATTTGTCTACATCTTTACCTGTTTTCACTCAAATATATCAATTTGCAAGAACTCTAGGTTCTTTAGCAATAGAAACAATTGAAAAAATGTCTTTAACCTTGCAAATTTTCAGTTTCTCATGGACATTTATAAAGTAGTTATTTTTCCAGATGGCTACAGTCAAAACACATTTAGAAAAGTAAAATTTGGAATTTGGCCCCTTGCATAAATTGTTGACCCACGGTGTACTGGCTAGGCAATGGTAAGAGAAAATTCATGTGTATCCTAAAGCTCAAGAGTTCATGTGTGTAAATGGCAAAGTGAAATAAACCAATGTACAATAAAAGACACTGTCACCAGCACATGCCAAGTCTCCTTACTTTACACAGTCTTAGAACTTTCCATTTCCACTTGGTTTTATTCACCATCATCACAATAGAGTGTCACCGGTCCCCTCCCTGACTCTCTGCTGCCTGAACTCTTCCCTACAACCAGGCCTGAGCCAGCACACAGCTACTTTAGGGAAGTGTTTGTCAGCCAAGTGAATGAAAGTACTAGATACAGTGATGAGATAAACAGAAGCATCCACTCCAGAGTCTGCTCAGGAGGTGAGATTTTTGAGTTTGATCCAAAATGCAAGAAGAGATTCCTCAGATAGGTATAGACAAAAATATCAAAACATTCTCTAGGAATAACCAATGTCTTAGTGGGAACAAAGCACAGGAATTATGAAATGTACCTAGGAGAAGTTTAGACTAAGACTGGGAGGTCAAACCCTAGGGAGCTGTGCAAAAGACTGCACATCTTTTTCTTATGAAGAATGAAGAGATATTGGGGGATTTTAAGCAAAGGAGAGATTAAAAACTAGTGTACATTCAGAAGACCAACCCGTGACAGCCTAAGAAGCCAGAAGGAAGAGTGGGCCAATAAGAGAGGTGCTTCTAGCCCCCAGTAGACACCCTAAATATCTGTAAATAAGAGTTAAACAGGCAAAGATAGTCAAAGCGTTACATTTAAATTTTAAAAAATAGAAATGTCCCTCCTTTAGCTTGCTAATGACTAGCATCAGGCACTGTACAAATGAGCTACAATGCCCATCTTTGTCCCCAAGTACCAAACAGTTCCAAGGCAAGCACTGAGGCACAGTTGGGAGTCGAGCAGGGTAACAACGGATTTCATCAGTGATGGAGATTATGTTGAATGTCAGTAGCAGGAACAACTGAACTTAGGATGATAATGGTTTTAATTTTTTTAATCGTGTGCTGAAACAATTTAGGTAAGTTTCAGCAGTAACACTAGGAGTTAGGAGAGGAATAAGAAAGCAATGATGTAGTGCATAATTCACCTTCTCCTCTATGATTAAATCCATTCCTAAGATAATATGGAGCTTGGATTTAGCAAATATCCTCTTGCCATCAGTCATTAAGTGCTGGAAATCAGCTGTGCTTCTGTGTGCCTGGATTTCCTCATTTATAGAGACCCTCAGCTGGTCTCCAAGGGCTTATGCAGTACTAGCATTCTAGTATTTACAAGAGAAAGTAGAACTGGCAATGCACTAGAGATAATTAAGGGTCAAAACCTCTAACGATCAGTAGAAACACAGAAGAATCAAAACTCAGTGTTGTTGGCCTTTAAATACCAAGTGTCTCGCCTTTTCTTCAAATCACTAGTAAGATACACGACTGAAGCACCTAACTTTTTTTTTCAAATGCCCTAGATCACCACAACTCTTCCCTCCCCCTACTTGAAATACATTGGCTTTTCAGATGAGGATTGTTGAATCCATTTCTACATTTTGCTTCTCTTGAATACAGTTAGTTTAGCAAGGCTGCATCTTCTCTCTGAGACCTTCCAGGACTCTGTTCTGGGGCTGAATGTAACAGTAAAGCTCTAGAAGCTACCCAGGGTGCACGTCAGCATCCATTTCCAACAAAGTATGTGAAGCTGCTCAAAGGAAGGAATAAAGGACAAAAATTTAAAAACTAAGCCTCACACTGTGTGAGCCCACGAGAAGTTGACCTTCTATGGAAACCTCGCATCTTTGGCGAGGGACATGGGTCCATTTCCAGGCCATGGACTCATCTTCGTCCTCCTCCTGCTCCTCCTGCCCTTCCAAGACAACAACATCTCAAACATAGGTCCAGAGATGTCTCATTGTTTCAAATATAGTTGTTTTCTCTTCCTTCCTTCCTTTTTTAAAAAAAAATTTCTCCTTAATTTCACAGACACTTGGAAAAACCAGTGTAACTGCCCTCCCTGAGATCTATTTTTTCAGAAGAGAGAAAGGGGGGCAGGAGGGGTGTGGAGACACAGATTTGTGCTACTTGAGTGTTCCTGTTTTTCTCAGCAGAACAATCGGATTCTTTCCCCCTACTGTCTCTCACCAGACCATTTTAGAGCTCTTAAAATAAAAGTGAAGATTCGGAATCTGACTTTTCTTTCCGTTTCTGTCTCGCTGTCTGTGTCCTCCAAAGTCACCTGTCTGGGCACCTGTGCCTTCTGCTCCGCCTCCTAGTTTTCGATTTGACTCACAGATGAGACATTCCTTCTCTAGTCTGATGCTTCAGCCAATGGAAACCGAGCTGTCCAGGCCTTAGGTTCTACCTCCCACCTCAGATCACCAGTTCTGCTGTCCATCCAGAGAAGCCGGAAGTGGGTCTCTGTGTATCTTCTCTGTCCTATTGACCCAGCCTGCCTCTCTCTGCTCACTCACCTGGCAATTTGCTCCCGAGAAATGAGAGAAGTCTGAATGTAGCAACGTTTCCTCTAACACCAAAATCTTGTAAGGTTCTTCAGAAAAAAATAAAAATTCAGAACTCTTAGCTCAGACCCTGAACATTTTTCATCCAGACTTAAAAGCAAAGGGATCCCTTTCTTGAGCCAGCTGCTGAGCGGTAAGAACACAATGGATTCACCAAAGGCTGAGCACAGTGCCTGGAGACTCAGTAGATCTAGACGAATGATGTTGCGGAACATTCTTTTCTCTTTCTGAAGTCTATGAAGACCTTAATTGAATCCGAAGCTGGAATCCATTATTACTTTTAATTTTCTCCACTGACTAATTCCATCTTGGACTTTGCAGCTTAATCAGGACAAGGACCTCTCAGTCACTCTGATCACTGCATCAGAAAGACCACAAGACCCAAGGGGGAGCGTAGGTCAACCGTGACATGCACGATGGTATTTTTTTAATTATGCAAATAGCCATCTGTTCAAATGTATTTCGAGTTCATTAAAGTGTGTAGAGTAAGATACAGGGGAAACAAGAAAAGTGTATCTCTCTTTGGACCCACAGAAACCTGAGTGGTACCTGATTCATTTCAAGTTACGAAGGGTCTCCATCTTAATGGTGGATTCCTTTTCCGAGAATAGAATGCTAATTCATTTTAATTGCACTTTAAACACCTGTAGCCAAATCTTAAATGTCTTTCTCATTTAAATTTTGAACATTAAAATTCTGAACATCTCAATTATGTAAATAGTAAGAGGAAGGGACAGTCTTTCTATCACTCCACATCTCCAAATCATGTTTTCACTTTGAGCCCCGGAGAAGGAGGCTAACCTTCATGGATGGCCCCAGAAATTCAATTTGGGAATAGAACAGGAAGGCCAAGTCTTGCCCATGTGTAGTTCTGATACTTCCCCTAACACTCCATTTGTCTCTCTGCCATTTTCTGACTCTAACAGACCATAACTATATATATGTACATACATACATACCTTGGACTAAACTTCTGGAGGGCTATTATAGAGTGTGTAGTCAAATAAACAACACACATGTTAGTGACCTCAAACACTATTATAAGTGATAAGCATTATATATCAGAAAAGAGTGCAAGTAAAGTCTAAAAAGGAGGGCAAGAGTGTAGGGGACATTGAGGTCAGGGTCAATTCCAAGTATTTGAGAAGATGGTGGTTGATAGATTCAGAAACTCAGCCAGGAAATATCTAGAAAGAGTTCCATGCAGAAGAGAAAGCCAATGTCATTGGGAAGTTTAGGGAGCAGTCAAGAGGACCGTATCCCTGGGACCAAGTCATGGAGGAGCAGAGTGGTGAGAGAGGAGGTCAGAAGGGTCACCTGGGTCAGCTAGACAGATGTGAGGCCTCCTGAAGGACTTGGGCATCTATCTGAAGTGAGATGTGAACTGATTATTGTCCGGAGCCTGGTATGACAGTTGACTCTAAATCTTTTTCTCATTTTTATCCCTCCTCTGTGCCTTGACACACATACTTACTACTCAGGGGAATATCTTATTCTTCTTTGTGGTTCTAATGCTCAACATAATACCCAGGCTGTAGATCACATTCAATGAACGTTTTTTGAAAAGATAGTATTATTTCAGATGGTTATCTTGGGACTTTTTAAGGCATAATAATGATTTTACTTGATCAAAATTTAGATCTCTTGAAAAACACAAGGAAAATTAATATATAAATGACACTTCTTCAATTTCTCTCAAGAGACAGCTCTTGATGGATGGGTATGGCATAGTTACCACCCTACCTCACACCATTTAATAAAGGGGTACAGACGTGGAACTCAGAAGATCTTGCTTTGATTACTAGAAATATCACTTACAGATTATGTGAATGGAATAAATTGTCTAGCTCCCAAACATTTTTACTAACATAAATGATGTCCATATCATGAGGTTAAATGAGAATATAAAACAATAATGCATAGGAAAGTATCTTGGTCAATTGCATTGCAATATACGAGTGATAAATATGTTAGCCTAATCCAGACACTAGAAAACTCTTGCTATAAATATTAAATTTTCTCTAAAATGTGTTGTCTACAAAATGTATTTGTACACAACATCAATGTATGTAAAGTATCTCTATATGTAAAACATTATATAATATATGTTTTTAACAAAAGAACCAGAAATTGCATTGTGTTGTTCTGATACTCCAAAGAGAAAACCCATTCCACCAAGGAAATAATTATGTCTGTTGCCCTAGTAGGGTGCCAGACTGTCAGAGTATTCCCACATGTATGTAAGAATGTTCTTAAATCTTTGTTTGATTAAGCAACTACTAAAGATGCAGGTTGCATTGCACCTAACAAATAACAACACCCTGCCAGACCAACAGTAACACCCATGTGACTGATTTGGAAATTCAGTTGTCATCCCACACATACTCCCGGCTTCTCTTTTGCATCCTCATGGCTTAGTGATCAGCAACCCTGGGAGTGTAGAGTCCATGACCCTCAAGAAGGTTACTGAGCTCATTCGCAACAGCCATATTGGAAGAAAAAGCCACTGGGAGCTTCTCAGTGGCACTGGCAAAACAGCTGCCCACCTGATTCGAAAGTTCCACCTTCCAACTCCCACCCAATTCTTTCCCAAACTGACTGTGTGTGTAGATAACATTCCTGAGCATCTTGTCCAGGGAAGATTTTATAAATGTACAAAGAAAATAAAGAGGTCCATCCATTTCCCATCGCTGCATGGGATGACGTACTGGCTCATAGTTGACTCTGGAGAGTCCAAGTCAACAGACTGAAGGTATCTGTACTACAAATGAAAAATGGCTCATTTGGTTAGCTCTATTATTCTGTAAAAGTAGAAAGAAATTACAAAATGTGAGTATTCCTTCACCACTCAGACACACCTTTCTCCTAGACTGTTTAGAGTCATGATGAATACATATCTTTATGTTACTATAAGATTAGCTGAAAAGAGAAGGTGAACTCCAACAGTTTGAATCTTGTATTGTCCTGTGCAGTGTCAAGTCACTTCTGAGCAAATCAGTTTTTAGGTAAAAGTTAAACATATATATGTGTATATATATAACTATATGTATATGTATATGTGTGTGTGTGTATATATATATACATATATATGTGTGCATATATATATCTAGATATATACATACATTCTATATATATATACATTCTATATATATATAGATGTGTATTCTATATGTATTCTATACATATATAGATGTGTGTATATCTATCTATATATATATATATACACATTCTATATATATATATATATACATTCTATCTATCTATCTATCTAGATATATATATATATATACATATATATCTAGATAAATAGATATACACATCTATATATGTATATATATGGTCAGGTTCAGGGACATAGCTCAGCCATATCACACACCTGCCTGGCAAGCACAAGTTCAATCCTCAGTACAAAAAAATAAAATATATATATATAATAGAACCCAATGCCAATATATTTTTTGAAACACTGAATTTAAAATTTTAAATTACAAGGAACACAATAAATATCCATTGGATAGTAAGCATTTACTAATGCCCTAAACACTAACTTATATTATTGGAAATCAGGGGTAAATTCCCTAAAGGAGTCTAACGCAACAGAAATATACAGAAAAATCAAGGTAAAATAATTTATCTTATGCATCAAGACTTCTTCCAGGAGAAAGCACTGATAAGGAAGTGGTTAATTTTGGAAATGGGGAAAGGTAAATTTATGAAGGTTTCCACCAGGGTAGTAAGGTTCACCTTGCAAGATTAATAGAATTTCAACAGATAGAGGTGAAGGGGTAGCTGTTCTAGGAAAGAACACCATAATGTAGTTCTGAAAGTACATGGAACATATGAGGTTGAAAATATCTTAGCGTGACTGGATCATAAAATATATAATGAGAGAGAAAAGCAAGAGAAAGTAAAGACTAAGAAAATAGAAGTAAGGTTGGAGGTGTTGATTGAGGCCAGATTATAAAGAGAATCATTGCACTAATATTATGATCATTGTCCTATTGGAAATAAAAACTACTAAAGATTTTAAAGAAAATATCAGATATTGAAGTTGGCAAATACATTAAAATGTTTAGGCTAAATATAAGTGATGAGACAAGCATATTTCTGGAAATAGTAGTAGTATCTACATTTTATATCACGGTGATGATATTTTGCTTATAGTGTGAAATAATCATGATTTTTTTTATTCTTAATCATCTTACTAGTCACTAGGAATTAAAATCCTTGAGCTGTGTTAGATTTATGGGCCCAGTGTTGACCAAGATGAATGTAATTCTGGGCCTCCTGATGTTTACATTCCACTGAAAACAAACAATAAATATGTAAAAGAGATAATTACAGATATCACAGATCTTTCTACTATAACAGGCTAAATAGCCAAGGAAGCTACCTGGTACTGCACTATGAAGACCTGAGATTTATTTTAGCACTAACATCTTCACTAAACATCTGTGGAGGTGACTTTTTTTTTTTTTTTTTGGCTAGCCAAACTGCATGTTTCTTTGGCTATGGAGTTCACCAGTGAATGTGGGCTTAAAAGGCCTCAACACAAACCATTGTGATCACTGCAAGATTTTTCACTGTGCTGAACATTTTATGTACTATTGAGAACCACTATAATTCATTGGAGAAGAGAAAGACTCAAACATTTTTGGCTGGAGCTGTTGAAATGTATGGAGTCCCTGGTAAAAGGGCCAGATGGCTGAGCTAATGTAAGTAACAGCCACAAGAAAACCCCACTGTTGACTTTAAAATGCAACAGAATCTATTTCTCTATAACTTTCTGGTAACTATTTAGCTTTAAGTCCTAATCATTACAAAATGAAGACAGAGTGATGTCCAAAAATGTCCCTAGGACTATCAGAATATTGGGCCACCTTTCTGTAAGTGACTGTTAGGCTGTCTAACGGCTTTCTTAACCTTATCTGATCTGTGATATTATATTATAAGTTAATATCTACTCATATGACATACTACAACAAGGAAGCTTTTCACCTTGGTGAAAACATAACCCAACATTCTATTATAGTGACCTTCATTCTATCATAAAAAGATACTGGGAGGATTGTTTCCATAAAACTTTGATTCTAAGACAGAAAACCATTTTAAGGTAAATAATTAATGCCCTGCTGTATTTTGATAATAACATCATTTAAATTTGCTAAGGATGCTGTAACAAAATAGCTTACACTGCATGGGTTAAATAACAAACATTTTTAACTCACAAATCTGGAAATGAAATTTGACATCAGGTTCTTTAGGATTGGTTTCTCCTGAGGCTATGTAGAATAATGTGTTCCAGACTTTTGTTTACTTTCTAGTAGTTTGATTGCAGTCACTAGCTAGTGTTTCTCCACTTGTAAATTTATCTCTGTGATCTCTACCTTATCTTCACACTCACTCAGGGTTTCTTTTTCTCTTTTTTTTTTTTTTTTTTTTTTGAGACAAGATCTTACTTTGTAGTTCAGGCTGGTCTGGCCCTGAACTCACCCTCTAATTCAGCAATCCTTCTGCCTCTGCCTCCTGAGTGCTGAGATTGTAGATGTGAGCCACCAGGTCCGGCACTGTGGTATGTGGTACTGATTGCTAGTAGATGTGAGTCATCACGCCCAGCTTTGTTGTATGTGGTTACGGGGGATCAAATCAAATCTGAGCTTTTGCGCTTGCAAGACAGGCACTGGAACCAGTGAGCTAAATCACCAGCCCTCACACAGTGCTGCTTTTGTGTGCTGTTTCTGTTGTCTGTCTTCATCTTTCCCTTTTTCATTAGAACACCACAAATGCTGTATTAGGTTCACCCCTAATTATCTCATATAAATGAATGAGTCACTAAAGAAACCTTTCCTGAATAAGACCCATTCTGATGTTCTAAGTTTTAGGACTTCAACAAAGGAATTAGGGGAGCCCGGTAGAACCCATACCCTACATTCTCTTAACAGAAAAGCAAACTTCCTCTATAACAACAAAACATCAGCATCTTTGCTATGTCAAATTTTTTTTCTAAAAAATATTCAAACTGGGTGTGTAGTTCTCTCTTACTTGTGATGTAATTTGTACTTCAGCAAGAAGATTTTGATTATGAGAGTTAATGCTGGAATATGAGGTGCATAATAGATGATCTCAGACAAACATCTCTTGTCTGAGACTCCT
>PVIR01039172.1:0-14078 GCA_004026965.1 Petromus typicus | reverse complement strand
TAGGGAGAGAGACAGAGAGAGAGAGATGTTTTGTAGAGTCTCTGAGTTCAGTTCCGTGCAGGAGACGAGCCTTCCCTTCTGTGTGCACTCGGAACAGCCCTGGCTGATGCCCACTCCTGGGGAGATGGGGCAGGGAGGCGGGCAGCCTGCGGGAGCAAAGCCTGCTGCATGGCGCCATGAGTTTCATAAACTGCCCGAGCTCCTCACAGCATGAGCCACATTTGAAACAGGGCAGGACCTCTGTGACCGATCTTGGGCCAAGGCTCTCTCGGCTGGCCTGTCTGCATGCCCCCCGTTACACTGCGACTCTTACAGAGCCAGGCCTTAGGCTTGCCAGGCTAGGTACAAGTGGCCCTCAGAGCTTCTGCTCTGTGAGTTGGCTATTCCCATTCTTGGTGTGTTTTCCACATTTCCCAGGGAATGCAGGATGCCAGACTGGGGCGGGGGTGCGGGGGGGGGGGCTACATTTGAGCTGCTGCTCTTGTCTGTCACAGCCTTGGGTTTTACTTTGTGAGTGGCTTTTCCCCTCCAGGGCCTTGTGCTAAAGGGAGCTTCCAGGCTGCCTTAAGTTTCATTTCACTGGCCCCTCGTCCGTGCACTTGTGCCATCAGGAAAACCCAGAGGTGTCTCCTTTGGGTGGACAGGTTGTTAGCAGGTGCTAGCTGGGTTTCAAGCCCACTTGCTCCTCAGATCAGCCGCTCTTGCTCGGTGAACAACCTGTAGGAGGACACAGGGCGGCCCCTCCTGGGTCTCCTCCTGACACAGTGTCTGTCCCAGCAGGGGGCGTGAGGTCAGATCTTCTCATGGCGAAGGAACTGCGGCTCCGCCTCTCCTGGTGGGGAGCCTGTGACCTGCCCACATTTTGAGCTTCACATGCAATTTTGCTTGTTTGGAGTTGTGCAGAGGGGAGTCTCCTCACTAGGTTTCCCCTGTGGCTACACATGGCCGACCAGGTGTCGTCCCCACACCTGGCAGTGGAGGTGATCATGCCCTCCTGGGCCTGGCCCTAACTGGTGGCTGTTGGACCAGATACTCCTCCAAGATGGCACTGTGTCCTTAAAACTGTGCCCATTCTGTAGGTGGAGAAACTGAGGCTCAGTGTCCAGCACTGGTAGTGGTAGAATGTAGAGCAAGGGCGTTAGGCAGCTCCTCCAGCAGCAGCCCTGGCACCCACTGCGGGTGCCAGCAGGTGCATGGGCTCGTCCGGCTGCCCTCCCCAGGTCGCTCTCTCAGCCCACACCACATTCAGCAGGCTGGGGCTTAAGGGCCTCTTCCCGTGCCAGGGCCCTGGGACGGGGCTGGGGCAGACTTGTCACTGGCACAGGCTGTGCCCTGATGGCAGCGTGGGCTTCTGCAGGTGGTGGGGGTGATAGCGTGGCTGGGGGCCCAGCCCCCACACAGCGTGATCGACTACGAGGAGCAGCGCACAGTGGACCCCGAGCAGGCCCGCGGGGTGCTCAAATGCGACATGTCAGACCTGTCCCTCATCGGCTGCCTGGGCTACAGCCTCCTGCTCATGGTCACATGCACCGTGTACGCCATCAAGGCGCGCGGCGTCCCGGAGACCTTCAACGAGGCCAAGCCCATCGGCTTCACCATGTATACCACCTGCATCATCTGGCTGGCCTTCGTGCCGATCTTCTTTGGCACCGCTCAGTCCGCTGAGAAGGTAACTGGGGCGTGTCCTTCCCCGGCTGATGGGCGTGGCGGTCCGGCTGGGGTCGGGGCGTGTCCTTCCCTCTCTGAAGGGCGTGGTCCTCTGGTCGGGGCGTGTCCTTCCCTCTCTGAAGGGCGTGGTCCGGCTCAGGTAGGGGCGTGTCCTTCCCTCTCTGAAGGGCGTGGTCCGGCTCAGTAGGGGCGTGTCCTTCCGCGTCTGACGGGCGTGGCGCTCCGGCTGGGTCTGTGAGGAGGCTTGGTTACTGGGACTGTGCCTTCTGTTTCCCAGTGTCTGCTGGCTCCTCCAGCCGCCTCTCTCCCTTTGTTCTCTCATTAATCCATTCTAACCTTCTTGACTTCTGTTCTTCCTAACATGTCTGTTTTTACTTTGGTGCAGCACTGGGGATTGAACCTCGGGCCTCCACATAAGCTACCTCTGGCTTTTTATTGAGACAGGGTCTCATTAAGTCGGCAGGTTGCCGAGGCTGGGTTCTGACTCATGATCCTGCCTTCCCTCCCCAGATTGCTGGGGTTACAGACATGCATCACCCATGCAGCGCCTGATTCATTTATTTTTCTGTTTGCTTGGGCGTTCATGAACATGGCAGAACTCGTGTCCTCCTCCTGTGTTGTCGTGTTTGCCCATGTGCTTTTATGAATGCCCAGTCCATTCACTCACTGCTGCATCTAAAAGCATGCCTATTTTGCATAGCATGCGCCAGCCCTTTCAGACACAGGGACCACTTCCCCAAGCCTCACCTGCCCTCCTGCCGTTCACCCTCCCCCTGCCTGGGTCAGAGTCACACGTGGCTCCTGCCTCCTTCCTGAGCCCTTGGCCTTTGCCACTTTCCTCTCCTGAGAGCGACTCTGCTCACCTGGTGAGCAGACTCTGTCTCTGAGCTAGCAAAGCGCGACAGCAGGCTGCGTGCGCCCCAGCTCCTGCCCTTCCCTGTGGCTTAGATCTACATCCAGACGACCACGCTGACGGTGTCCTTGAGCCTGAGCGCCTCCGTGTCCCTCGGCATGCTTTATGTGCCCAAAACCTATGTCATCCTGTTCCACCCGGAGCAGAATGTGCAGAAGCGGAAGCGGAGCCTCAAGGCCACCTCCACAGCGGCAGCCCCGCCCAAGAGCGAAGACAAACAGGACCCCAAGTAGCAGGGCGACATGGCAGGACTGGCCGCTCCCTCCTCCTCCCCTTCCTTCCCTCTGGTCCCCACGGACACCGTGCTGCTAAGAGCTGGGGTCTGTGAAGGCCATGGCCCTCGCCTCCCGACCCCGCCGACCTCGCAGATCAGCCAGCTCTACATGCAGCCCCTGCCACTGACCCTTTACCAGGGCCTCTCCGGAGAGGGTCCTGAGTCTACAGGCTCAGCCATCTGCGAGATGGTGCCTCTTCAGCATCTTCACCCTCCGAGATCTGCAGAGTGAGGGCTCGGGACCTCCTCCATGGGCTCACGACACCGAGACTTCGACTGGTCACCCTCAAAGCTCCACAGCTCACCTTGCCGAGTGCTCCCTCAGACCGCCCCGCCCCGGGGAGTGCAGGGGCATTGTGGGAGGGCAGTGGCATCTGCCGCACCAATGCTGTTCCAGAGCTCCAAATGTTCAAACTGGCCCTGAACTCAGTATACAGCCTAGGCGAGCCTCAAAATTGTGGGAATCTTCTGCCTCCCGAGTATTGGGATTACAGGTGTGAACCACCATGCCCAGCACTGTGGTATGTGGTTCTGAGGATCAAACTCAGGAACTTATGTTTACCAGGTAGATGCTGGAACCACTGAGCTAAATCTCTGGCCCTGGATTTTCATGTCCATGGTGGAGATTAATTCTAAGTGCATAATTTAGAATGGATACAGAATTTTCTTTCCCAATATTTTTTTGAATGGTGGAAGATGCAGTGCAGAAGGATGAATGTTCATTTCTCAGTAATCTTTCTAACAAGTCTAGACTTCAGTTCTGGAGTTATGGGGTAGAATGTATGAGCACCAAGTTGGCTGGCTGAGGACTCAGTGCTCTTGAGGATCTGATATCTGACTCAGACGAAGGAGAAGCGCACCACAGAGCCGGGAGGCTCTGACACCAGTAAGCGTGGACTTTGGGGCTGTTTTTCTGCATTTTGAAAATGCACAAGTCTTTTCATCACGCTGCTGGAACACAGACTCTCCTCTTGGCGGGGCTCCGTGCTGGCCCAGGGGGTGATAAAGTTCTGCTCAACATCAAATGCTCTCAACACGCATTATCTTTAGGGCCGCTCTCCTGCATAGCCCTCTATGACTCCTTTCCATTTTAGTGCTTCTGCAGCTCCTCTTCTAATAACACCGAGGGTCAGCGCATTCAGATGGCCCACAGAGTAAGCCCTCCCTTGGCGGCAGCTGGGCGCCTTCTCCGCTGCACTTCTGCCTGTGTCCACAAGAGGCTTCTCCTACTGTTTAATTAGGCTTTGTCATAGGCACACTGATTACACTGTCACATCTACTACACGTCTGCCCTTTGGAAAATTCCCCTACTTCATTATGCACATTGCCTCCTTCTTTATTTAGTGAAATCTTATTAAATAAATGTAACTTTCCCCCTGGAGTTTTATGCCTTTCTGATGCTTCTCTATATATGTCAGTCTTGAGGACTTCAGAAATGGAATAGAATGCACAATTCCAAGAATATCCACCATCATTTTACTGAATGAAACAGCCTCATAAATACTCTTCATTATATGGGTATTTTGCCAGGCATAGTGGTGCACACCTGTAATCCCAGCCGTCAGAAGCCTGAGGCAGGAGGATCATTGTGAGCTGAAGGCCAATCGGGGCTACACAGTGAGTTCAAGGTCAGCCTAAACTTCACAACTGAGACCCTGACTTGAAAAACAGAAGTTATTTATAGGGATACTTCTTTAAAAAATTCCAAAGTATAAGTAGTTTTCATCTTTTGAAATTTGTGAAGGAGACACTGCTCCATGCAGACAGAGAGCATAGTGATGGCTATGAAGGGCAGCGCTGGGAGTTTCAAAGATGACTTTTCAATCACTGGGGTGGGGGGGAGGTAAAGATATGCAAAGGGCAGGAACCAAGAGGGGCAGAGACCGAGAAGGGCTCGCAGGAAGAGGCAGACAAGGACGTGGATGCGAATCAGTGAGCGGACGGCGTTCGAGGAAGAACAAGTGGCGCCGGCTGGAGCCTGGGCCGTGTGCCAAGCTTGGGCTCCGCGGCGAGGCGCGCTGGCCCCAGGTCTGGGAAGGCCGCACCTCCACACTTGGGCCAAGTCAGCTCCCCAAAGCCACCTCCGAACCCTCTGCGTGGTGGGTTCGGCTTTGGAGGACAGAGCCATTCAGTCTGCCGTGTTGGCTGTTGGCGGGGCGAGCCAGTGTTTCTGCTCCTGGCCTCTTTCCTCTCTCATCCATCCTACACAAAAAGACTTTCCACAGCACCAAGCTGCTGTGACCCAGTGACGAAGCAGGGCCCCTCCAGTGCTTCCGTCTGGTCATGCTTCATTCTAATGCTTCCCCAGACATGCCCAGGGGGAAGCCAAAGGGGAAAGTCCCTGCACAGAGCGTCCCAGCCCCAGGCGCGGTTTCCCTTACAGGACCTAGGGTGGGGGGTAATACAATGAGGTGTTCTACCCGAGCTTTGGGCAACATGCCTGTAGTGTCAACATCTCAGAGTTGGACGCTAGACAAGAAATCTCCAGGACCCACAGACCTTGTCTTGTGGCAGACATTTGCACTTGCTAATGTCAGCAGACACCCCTTAAAACCCCTGCGGCAGCTCCACTACTCACGGGATAGGCATGTGGGCTCAGATGGTGCGTCCTTCACACTCACAGCCAGCCAGCGCCCTGGAGGAGCCTCGCTGCCCTGACTCCCCAGCCCTGCCATGCACTCCGCACGGAGACCTCACTATCTAGCCATGCCACAGAGCCGAACGTCTCAATGGGAACTCATCCTGTGCCTGCCACACACATCTGCTCCACGCCCACATCTCCAGCCACCATGGCGTCCAAACATCAGCAAGCAGGTGGCCAGGTGGTGAGTGTGTATACCCGGGCCACGTCACCAGAGCTGTTTGCTGCACCATTTACCAGCAACGTGACTTTCAACCGATTTCTAAGAATTTCCTTAGTCTTCGGATGAGCATTCAGAGTGTACGTGTATTTTCAGTGTAGTGGAAGACTGTCCTTTAATTCTACTCAGTTCCCAAGAGATGGCAAAGCACCCAACTGGGCATTAACTTAGTCTAAACAGCCATCAGAGCCACACCTCCGCTGCCTGGCCTAGGCCCCCAGAGGGCAATGTCCCTCTGCCCTGACCACCGAGGGCTAGCCCTAGGCCACGAGGAAGCATTTCTACTCAGCTTAGAGTCCACCCTGCCTGCCTTGCCTTTCCTTGAGGTGCTGGCATAATGCTCCCCCATGCTGTCTGTGCTCCCCACCACCCTGGCATCTTCCTGTCTGTCTCTGAGGCCTGTGAATAGACCACACTTGCTTTCTTGAGCCTCCGCCGTCTCAGCTGCGTTTGACACACCTTCTCATAACAGACCATAAACCTGGATGGTAGTAAGAGTAAAGTCCTTCAACAGTCCCGGGCACAAGGGGTGCCTTCCAATGTTAGCTGTTGTCCCCACCATGGGAGACGCAGCTTTTCATGCTCCATAGCCCGGACATGATAGCTTGTGGCACCACTGGGTTTGCAAGGCTACCCACAGAGAGAAGCAGAGTGGCTTCTGCTCATACCCTGGGCACACCAGCCCCCAGCCCTGCCACCTGCACATCTTACAACACTGCTACTTCTCTCATTTTATTTCCACAGACGCACTATGACTAACGCCTCCACAACCCTTTAGAGAAGTACAGTGCCCCGGGGTGTTCAGCGCCACACAGAACATGGAGTGTGTCGGCACTGCTCACTGGCACAACGCAGCGGGCCCTGAGTGATGAGAAACAACCAGCCACAATATTCTCTTTCATAAAAGAATCAAACTATTAAAAGTGAAAATACTACCAAAATATATTCAGTGGCGGTGGGGGGGTCCAAGGTGCAGAGAACCCTCCTCTGCGTCTCCTGGGGGTGATGGCGGGAGGACGCCGTGCACAAGGCCTAGGAAGGAGGGCAGACGCAGAGCCAGGGCATTCTCTGCGGCCAAGTGTGTTGGCTGTTCCCCTACCGAAGACATCCATGCAGCGAGGGAATATTGTGCTCCAGGCAGGGGCTCAGGCACAACCACCCAGAAGGCTCAAGTGCTATGTGAAAAGCAGGGCCTGGATACGGAAGAATGCACCGCCTAAGGCACGCCCTGCAGACAGAGCTAGGTCAGCAGGTAGACAGGGACGAACGGATTGGATGGCAAGACCTCACAAGCCAGGGCTGGAGGAATTTAAAGCGGCAACAGGGAGCGCACTTTCTGCCCCAAACCAGGCAGTCCCCGTGGCTGCTGGTGAGAGTCTACACGCGTGAGGAAGGTACCGCAGTCCAGGTGTGAGTCCTGTCTCGGCCTCCCCAGCAGGGTGGAACTGGGGCTTTTTATGGGTCTGCCCCGTGGGGAGCTCTGCAGGATGCAAGGAAAGCTCTGCTAGGAAATGCGGGCACAGGGAAGGCCGCACACCGGGTGCAGCACGCCTCTCCACGCACACACTGTCTCGAGATGGCAGCGGCCAGGCTGTGCACCATGGGAGCTGCAGGGAGCGGAGCGAGCCACTCACATGGCACACTTCCGGGTCCAGCTGCAGCCGAGGGTTCCAAAAGGTCTGTCACGCGGGAAATGTGTGTGGCTGGTCAGTAAGAGCAGGCAAGCAGCGGAGGAAGGAACCGCTCTGCCCAGTACTCTGCAAGTGGCTGTACGTAGGGAAGGAAAAGTCCCTCCGAGTAGCTGCCAGAATCTCACCTAGTACCGTACGGGTCACTGGCAGGACAACCCACACTGAGAACCTCTTGCCTCATGGATTGCAAAAATTCAAGTTTCTACGTCCCCAGCAAGGATGCACAGCAGGCGTCCCAAGCCCTCACTCCACAGGGCCCGGAGTCTGAGGGAGAGGCGCTGAGAGGCAGACAGCCCTTAGTGGAAGCCTTCAGGCTGTGGCCACTGCGGGAGGGACGCAGCTCCTACCCTTGACCTGACTGCAGGCAAATGCCAAGTGGCAGGGCCTCTACTGCTTTCACCAAACAACATGAGCATGAGCAGCAACCCAGCTTGGAGAGGAATTTTGGGGGGATTCAAAGAAAAGGGGAGCGGCAACAGCGGGAGGGGTGGCGGGTCACAGGATGGGACTGCAGTAGCAGCAAGCAGTTTCCCAAGTTTACTTTGTCGTCTGGAGCACCCCAGGTAAATGTGCGGGCACAAGCAGGCAGTGCCAAGCCACCTGTTGGACTGCCACATCCCATGCCCAGGGGCAAAAGGAGTTGTTGATCGCCCAACAGCAGCCCGCCGGCATCTGTAGGAGCAGGATTTTGAGAACCTGGGCTTAGAAGCAGCTGGATGCTTCTGAAGAGTATCAACCTCGAGTCCAACATGACACACAGGGGCCTCTTCCTTAACTGGGAGCTGAGGGACCCCCCGAGGGATGAGAAGACTGCACAACTAGACCGACAGTGCTTCCGGAGTAGGAGCTGCCAAGGCGTTCCCGGGATGACCTGCCCTCCCCTTCACTGTGTCCAGCCTGCAGCAGGACAGGATCCAGGAGGCCCAGGAGAGTGTATGTGCAGGTGACAGGTGTTACTGTGTCTCTGTGATTCCTATGGGAGATACTGAAGGATTAAGACAGCGGAAGAGCAACACTTCTAGGACTAGTATGTCACTCGCAATTTTGGATTTGGGTCCTGTCCCTCCCGGAAAAGCTGATGGTGCCATGGGCCACTTCTGGACCAAGAAATTACTCAGGGTGGTGCTCACCACTGTCAGAACACCAAGAAAAAGGACAGGAAGTGACCGCTGTCAAATGAATTCAAACCATTCTGATTTCCTGCACAAAAGCTGCGTTGGGACAGGAAAGTGCAGCTGACTAACAGAGGGGCCAGGGATCGTCTGGCCAAGCAGAGTGGGCCACAGCATTCTGAGAAGTAACCTTGGGCTCTTACCTCTTGTACTGAATGCATCCCAGGAAATGGTGAGTCACAGAAGCGAGGCTGCCAGGAATCCAAGCACCTCAGGAGGATGAGGTCACGGATACAGTGCACTGAGAAGACCTGGCTGCTACATGTGGAGTCACTACAGTGCAGAACAGCTGGAGAGGAAAGGCTGTGAAACAGCCCCGCACAGGTATCACCCCAGGGTCAGGCTGCACTGAGGCCCAAAGGAAGTGGGCAACACAAGAACCCCAAACTGCCCCAGATGGACAGTCCGGGTTGTGAAAGCTGGAAACTGATTCTGATTCAAGTAGGTTCTGATCAGCAGATTCTGATTTACACGTGTACAAGGTCAAACTGCACTCCTGAGGGTGGTGGTAACAAGTGACAAGAGCTAGAACTGGCCAGCTCAGCAAGAGGTCACATTTCTAGGAGGACAGAGTAAGATGCCAGGGACACAAAGACCACGTCTGACTCACGACAGTCTGAAGTAGACGGTGGAAAGCAAATGATTCCCTGGGCTCATCGGTGGCTGCACTTCCCTTACTCCGGGTGTCAGGAGTGTGGCTGCAAACCGAATGGAGGTGTCTCTGTCCTGGCAGCTCTCATGGAGAGAATCTGTAAGAACAGAATGCTCAGAGACCGCTTTCTTAACTCCTGTGTTCCCTGGCTTCTCCACCTTAATTTTCACGATGCTGTAATTCCCCCAACAAATTATAGATCTTAGAAATCAATTTTATACTGTTAATGAAGCTCCATTTTGGTCCTGCTACTTGGTAATTCAGACTAATAAAAAAGTACTGCTGTTCAACAAGACAATACTTAAACAATGAGGTGTGTTTGGTATTCTCATGTCATTAAACACCATAGTGCTGTGAATCTTGGCTCTCAGTCAGTATGAGGAGTGTCGCAGGTGTTCTTTAGAACAGGTTCTCTCACATTCAATAAGTAAGTTACTCAGCCAAACTCTTCTGTGTAAACTGCAGTCACATCACTTTTCCCCAGTGTGATGTCTCTGATGTTGAATGAGGTTTGCTGTCTGGTTGAAACCTTTCCCACACTTATTGCATTTATAGGGCTTCTCCCCTGTGTGAATCCTCTGGTGCTGGGTGAGATGTGTGCTTCGGATAAAAGCTTTGCTGCAGATTTTACATTTGTAAGGTTTTTCTCTCGTGTGGATTCTCTTGTGTTGGGTGAGGGCGGAGTGATCACTGAACGCCTTCTCGCACATGTTACAGATGTAAGGCTTTTCCCCAGTGTGGATTCTCTGGTGCTGGGCCAGGGCTGATTGGTCCCTGAAGGCTTTTTCACACAAGCCACATCTATAGGGTTTCTCTCCAGTGTGAATTTTCCGATGCCGTGCAAAAGATGAATTATCCCTGAAAGCTTTTCCACATTCACTGCACTTATAAGGTTTCTCTCCAGTGTGAATTCTTTGATGTTCGGTAAGGGAAGAATTCACCCTGAAGGCCTTTCCACATTCGTTACACTCAAAGGGTTTTTCTCCAGTGTGGATTCTCTGATGCTGGAGAAAACTTGTACTCTGGTTGAAAGCTTTCCCACATTCATTACACTTATATGGCTTCTCGCCACTATGAATATTCTGGTGTTTGGTAAGATGTGCCCTGCACACAAAGGCTTTTCCACAAATGTCACATCTGAATGGCTTCTCTCCGGTATGGATCCTCTGGTGGTGGGAAAGGTGTATGTTCCGGATGAAGGCTTTCCCACACAGGTTGCACTCAAACGGCTTCTCTCCAGTATGGATTTTCTGGTGGTAGCTCAGGGAGGAGCTCACTGAGAAGGCCTTGCCACACTCCTTACACTCGTAGGGCTTCTCCCCGGTGTGAACCCTTTGGTGGTGGATGAGATGCGTGCTCTGGTGAAAGGCTCTCCCACACTCCCGGCATTCGTAGCGTCTCTCTCGCGCGCGTGTTTTCTGACCCGGGCTGAGTTTTTCAGCGTGAGCTTTCTGGTGCTTACTGAGGGCGGAGCTCGTACAGAAGGCTTTCCTGCACTCTTGACACGCGAAGGCTCTCCTGCTGAGCTGCACTCCCCGGCTCGGAGCGGGTGAGGGGCTCTCGGGGCCGCGCTTCCCGGACCCACGGGCCTGCTGTGCGCCGGCTCCCGGGGGCGCGTCTGGACGGGCGGAGGCCATCTGCCGCCAGTTCTTTTCCTGACCTTCCTGGAGCTGCCGTCCCGACGGGCTGGCACACTTCCAAAGATTGCCTCTGATCAGCCTGTCCTCTACTGCCCACAGACTGAACTCTTCCTTAGGAATGTCTCCCTGCAGAGTGGATTCCTCACGTGCAGCCGTAGTTACCCGGTCTGCAAGACATTAAAAATAAAAATGTCTGTTTTACTGTTGTGAACACTGATGCCATGAGATGCTGAGCTGTTAACAATGTTAACAGTGAGGGGCAGTCTCGAAGATTTCTTCAAGTGGCCACAAGAAGGGAAAGAGGAAGAGAGGTGGGCGCAAGGCCTGGGTACAGTGATGCTAATGCGTCCTGTGTGAGGAGGAGCGCTTGGGACTGGCTACGAGTTCCCAGGCCTGGGCTGGTCCTGACGCAATGCTTCTTTCCTTTGCGACCAAGAGAAGTTATCTGACTCTCTAAGCCTCACAAAAACCGAGTGTAGTTCACACGATGCCAACAGACATGAAAGAAACGTATCTTGTCTATTTTGTGATATGGCCTTTAAGAAAACTCGGATGTAGCCTTGCAAAATCAATGAAACTCAAGATCAGTACTTGGTAAAGAAAAACTGCAAGGGTGGATACTAACATTTCTACATTCTACCCATTCATTTGAGCATTTGGATGGAAAATTTTTTAAAAACTAGGTTGATAGATAGACTGTGTGAAACATTCATGTTTATGCGTAGGAAGAAGGAATGCCACCAAACCCATGTGAAAACGTGACATCACATGAGGAAAACATTTCATGGTAATGTACAAAAATAGAAAATCAGGAATTCCAGGCCACATCCAGCACGTCTAGGAAGGAGACACTGTGAATCCAGGGTAAAGAGCATTCACAAGGAATGAGATTCTGCTACTTGAATAGTGGCCACAGCCCATGAGTTTCCAGTTTCTTGCCACTGTTTCCCCTGTGTATGATTCTTACCAAGGCAGAAGTCTCCCACGGTGACATCCGCCATCCAATTTTCTTCTTTTCCCATCTGAGAAAACATATTGGATTTGGGTCCTAAGAGTCCTGTTTTTAAGGGGAAATATAAGGACCACATCCATTCACAATTGAGACAGAAATCATTGCAAAGATGAGATCTGGTTCTTAGAACTTCCTAGAAAGGGTGATTTGACAAGAAGGCCCAGTTAATCACATGCTTGGAGACGGAAGAAAAATTGGCCTGACACCAATACCTGTTCTTACATCCCACCCCTGCTGCAAATAGGCAAAGGAGGATTCAATTTCTGAGGCATTTCCACTTAGGACTTTGAAACAGGCCTGGGGACCAAGGGAGGCAATCAGCAGCTCTGAAGAAGCGTCGCAAAGGGCCCGCTGCCAGCCCACTCTTGTGTGGCGCCAGTCCCACACGAGGGCCCTTACCGAGTGAGGCCAAGTTGCTGTAGTTCTCCAGCATCACATCCCTGTACAGGGCCCTCTGTGGAGGGCTCAGGCGCCCCCACTCCTCCTGGGTGAAGAGTACAGCCACATCCTTGAAGGTCACCAAGTCCTGAAACAGCAAAGCCCATCTCACTGGCTGGGAGCTATCCTGGGGAAGCTGAGACTGGCTGCCGGGAGGGTGTAAGGATTTACAGGACTCTGAACATACAGGAAGCTTGTGTTTCAGGACAAGGTAAGCATTTTCTAGGGCTGGACTTCGTACTAGATGCTGCTCCCTACTTGGAAGAGACACAGGTTATAATGAAGATGTGTTTCCTCAGCACTAGGTCCACAGACGGCTGTTCATTTTCTCCTGTCTACAGCAATCTTCCCAGCCCTGGTTTCTACTCTTCCTCGGCACGACCAAATCCTAGTCAGGTCTCAGCTTAGACACGACTTCAGCCTTCCCTGGCTGCACCCATAGCACGTGTGGGTCCGCCGAAGCTCTGGCTCACTTTACTGTAACTTCTCATTTACTTTCAGTCTCCACCTTCAGACTGTCACCTCCAAAGTATGGGAGAGTTCTACACCCCCTTTGTCTTCTTAGCATCTTCAACATGGCTTAAAGACTCGGCAACCATTCCAGTCATATGGAGCATAATGTTTGGCTCGAGGATGGGTCACATAAATGAAGGTGGCCCCATAAGACTATGATAGAACTGGAAATCACTGTTGCCCAATGCTGAACTTTCAGCTGTAGTCAATTTTTGGCACAGTGCATCACTTCCACGCTTGCGGTATGCTGGGGTACACCACCCGCCGTGGTGCCAGGTGTACAAAGTATGGCACACAAGGTCATGCAGGTTCAGCACCTAATGTTGGTAACGATAGTCAATGTTACTGGTTTACATACCCAGTTTACTTTCACTCATCACTGTGTATATTCCTTCTACTTATTTGAAAAAGCTCTCTGCAAAACATGCTGCATTGCCCTGCTAAGAGCTTTATACACCTCATGTCCATCTGGACTGCATCAAGAAGCTACTCTGAGCGGCTGGCCAGGCCATCTAGATTTGTCACTGTGATGGTGTCTGCATAAGGACAAAATCACCTAACAGTACATTTCTCAGGCTATGTTACTGTTCAGTGACGTAGAATGCGATTTTCAGCAACTTGAGCTGCTCATTTGTACATACACACACATAACACACACATACACACACATAACACACACCAAGGAAACAGACATTCTATACTCTGGGACTCTGGTCCCTCTGATTTACAACTAGCCTTTTTTTTTTTTTTTTTTTTTTTTGCAAATTTTCAAACTAAGAAAGAAGAAACTGTTTCTCTCAGTACCTGAAATCTAATACGTAAAATGCAATGTTTTTATGAGGTCTTCCTACCAGAAAGGGAGCCAGTTTACACTGTGAAAGAAAGGTTAAGTGGAAGCTCACAGAATACCAAGGGATAACAGAAAAGACTTTTAGGTTACTCTAGATGTCACTTCCAGAGTTTTTTTTTTTTTTTTTTTTTTGCTTTTGGCTTTGGGGAAACAACTCCGTATCTTTCTCATAAACACCAACTTTAGATTAAGGTCATCTCTGCCAGGCTTATGCCACATACCACCCCCCTCAAGCCTTGGAGTGCAGCAGGTGGCCAAGAAACATTTGCTGAACTCAACTCATGAACCAGCCTGTCAGGGACTATTTTCCACCTGTGAGTTTCTGGCACCAATCGTAATGCTTAGCACATTTTATATTCCTGTTGCACATCTGTCGCGTGACAACCAAAGAAAT
>PVIR01039171.1:0-14093 GCA_004026965.1 Petromus typicus | reverse complement strand
ATGTTATATATTGTGAAATAGAAAATGCTCAATGTAAAATAAGGTGAAAGGGGACAATGTTGAGATTGTAACAAAAAAGTAAGGAAACAAATTTTATGTATATTGGGGGGTGGTAGGGTGGGTAGGGCTATGGGAAAAAATGAGAATTAAGTTGTGTCTTATACTGGTACAAATCCCCATTATGGAGTGCAATCATGATGTGTATATTTAATGTACCAATAAAGATAAAAAAAAAAGAAACTGAGGCCAAAAGCTAGAATGAGTTTATCAGTATTTCACAATCTATTAGCAGCGCTTTTACAAATAATCCTGCTTCCCAGTCCAGAACTCTCACCTTTGCTGCTAAGTAAGAAAATTTCAAAGCCTTGGGGAGATAAACATGACTAAGGTGGAGAGCAAGAGAAAATTATTGACAATGAAATGTTCTAAAAGCACAGAGACCAGAGGCATCTTCTCTGGATATCGAAATGTTCAAGATTTATAACAAATTTGTGCTGGTGAGTGAGACACTGTGCCAATAGCTAACATCCTCAAACAGTAATTTGAAATGACAGAAAGACCTGTGGATGACTAAATGATGCACTTCCAAAAGGTACAGATAAAAATGAATAATTGTTTATTCATTCATAATGAGCACCAAATACTAAAAGACAATCCACTGTGTATCTTTCAAACAATATGTAAATTATTTACAGTTTATGTAAATAATTATATTTACATAAGTAATATGTAAATAATTAGCACAAAATGTTGCTTTTCTCTAGGTCACTACTGACAAGTATGTGATATTACTTCCTTATAACATAATTCTTTTTTTTAATTTTTTAATCTTTATTGGCACATTACATATATGCAGCATGATTGCACTCCATAATGGGGATTTGTACCAGTATAAGACACAACTTAATTCTCATTTTTTCCCATAGCCCTACCCACCCTACCACTCCCCCATATACATAAATTTGTTTCCTTACTTTTTTTACAACCTCATCATTTTTCCCCCTTCTCCCTATTTTACATTGAGCATTTTCTATTTCACAATATATAACATACAATTCAACATAATTCTTTGGACATTAAGTACTTTCTAGTAAGAGATGTTTTTAAAAGATGTGTTTGAATTTTTAACACCCAACTTCATTTAAAAAATTTAATCTGGAAGAAAGTCAGTTTCAAAGTGCAGAAGAAATTAAAGAGAATGGAACAGAAAGAAATAATGTACATAGAAATTAGCAAAGAAGGTTAAACTTCTAGAGTGCAAGAACACTAAGTCTTCAGTTGTAGCATGTCACATTCCTGATGTAGATGCTAAGTGTCAAAGCCCCTGGGGTTTAGCCTCCTCCAACTCACAATGTGAAATGGGTGCTCTTGGACTCCAGATAAAGAAGCAAGAAGACAAGTAAATCACTCTGTCTGTCCATCTATCTGTCCACCTGTCTGTCCATCTGTCTATCTATCAATTGATGGATTTATCACCTCAGTTAGACAGATCACTCATTCCCAAGTGAGAGAATGAGTGAATAGGCATGACACAGTCTAGAACAGCACAAGTAAACTCCTTTGTAAGAAAACCTGAGAACCAAGAAGTTGTTAGAATTGATATGGGGAAAAAAAAGATACACCACTATCACCTACTCAGCCCATTGAGTTTTGTGAAGTACATTACTCAAAGTGTCAATCAAAAGGATAAATCTGCATAGGGTGAGACAAGAGGATAACTGGCATTTTGAGACTCTTTAAGTAAGGTTGAAAGAAGAGAGAGGCTCATGGACAGACAGGGTAGGAGTATAAGTGAAATTCCATAGTGTAGGGAACTGGAAAACGTAAGAACGGTACAGAGATGTCAAACTTCTTAAAGAATTACTTCTATTACTAAAGTATAAGTCTATTTCACTTACAAATACTTTTATGAGTTCAATCATGTAACTTTTTGGGTTTGAACGTATATTTAAATCAAATATGGAATTTTGTACCAGAGTTCATAAAATGAAGAGTGGAGATTGTATGAATAGAAAAATCAAGAAAAAGGAGGTTGAGATGGTCATGAAAATGTTCCCTTGACTTTACTGAAAATTCAAAGAAAGCCCTTGACCTTTCTGAACCATGAAATCAATGGAAGGAAATTAACCCAATTTCATTTAGATCTTAAGAAAAAGTGAAAACTCAGATCATCTCTGAAATGAAAGTCAAAGATGATACAGACCATTAGATAAAATGGAAAACAGTATATCTTAGACTCTGCATCCATAATTACAAGTAATATTTTGCACATAACCTGGAGTAGTCTATATAGTAAAAATGTATAAAAGAATCAGCTGATATCATTAGTCAGAAATCATTCATTTAGCTAAATTCACTGAATATCTACAATATGTCATTCATCATACCAAACATATGGAACACAATAATAATCTCTGCCCTCTTAGAGATGCTCTAAAATTACATGGTGCTTAAGGTCCTACTTCAAGTTGCTAGCCTGGAGTGGTGCCAAGAATAATGAGGCATTTTCTCCTAATGATCAAGAAAACTAAGCTCAGTTATTTTATTTTAGACTTCAGCTTCTATGATTGTGATATGAAACAGTTAAATAGATGGTACTCAGGATTTCTTATCACAGCATAATGTATATTTTATTTTTGAGACTTTATCAATCAGAACCCTGGTAAATCAGAAGTCCACTTTTGGAATTTAATCATCATAATGAATGGCCAAAATGACTGTAAAGACATCAAAACAATCCTGGTCCGATAAAAATAAATGCCACTGTAAAATGCAACATAAATCTAAAAGTAAGTGACTAAAAACATGAATGTTTAATTTCCCAAACATATTCTTTACTAAATGAAGAACTAGAAATAGAAAAGAAGATTAGTAGCATAGATTACATATTCCAATGTGCTAATACCTATGATAGCCATTTTGTATTTTTTTTTTCTTCTTGAGACAGGGTCTCACTTTGTAGTTCAGGCTAGTCCTAAACTCATTATGTAGTCCAAGCCAGCCTTGAACTCACAGCAGTCCTCCTGCCTCTGCCTCCTGAGTTCTGGGATTACAGGCCTGAGCCACCACACCTGGCACTGTGATGTGTGGTTCCTGGGAATCAAACTTGGGATTTTGTGCTTACCAGGCAGATGCCAGAAACACCAAGCTAAATCCCTAGGCCTGCATGTTTGTTTATTTAATTTCTACTTCATTCCAAGAGAAAGAGATTATTACATACTTCAATATATGAATACTGAGAAACAACAAAAGATATGTAAAACATCTCAAAGCAGGAGATGAGTCCAGAACCCAATTTTTCTGAATCCAGTCATTCTGTGACTTTCACTGTATCAAAATGCTTTTCACATGAAAAGGTTATTTTACACTTTCTTCAGTGTGTTCTGCACATCTCCACCTCTGCCCTAGTCACTTCCAAAGATGAAGAAAGAATTGCAAATGGTACACACAAAACAAGTGAATATTCTGTGCATCTCAGTATCAACTGAAAAACATGTATTTGAATTTCTAAAGAAGTCATTTAGAATGTCTCTTTGTAAGGTCATAATGAGCATAACCTTTCAATCTTTAAAAAAATGATTACAAAATCTAAGAAATGTTAATGTATTTGTGAAACAGCCTAAGAAACTCTTTTCCCACTTGGAGATTTTTGGGGGTTTTTTTGTTTTGTTTTGTTTTTGTTGTTGTTTTTGCAGTGCTGAAAATTGAACTCTAAGCCTCGTAAATGTTAGACATATGCCCACCTAGAATTTTAATGGCTTAATATTGAATAGAAACAACACAAAAAAGCTACTTAGTTCACATTCTCTACTACTCTCATTTCATTCTAGAAATGCTGAAGAATAATAAAGGGTTTTTCTTTGACTTGGGATTTTGAAAAAGTGAGCTGCTAAGGAACATGTCTGAATGTTGCAGAGGTTAAAGAGGGCAAACTATGAAAATCTATTCATCTCTTTCAGTGCACATCTTCTGCTTTCAAAGCATATTCTCAACATTTTGTCATTATGATGGAATATTGGGTAAAGAATAAGATAAAGAATATTGGGTAAAAATATGAAATGAAATATAAACAAAAACTCAGCACTTCGAGGAGTGAAGATTAAGGCAAGATACAGGTAAAAATAATTATAAGTAGCATGATAAGGATTGGAAAAACAAGGCGAGAAAAAAGGGAGGAAAAAAATGTGAGATAATTCAGAGTAAGAGAAGAAAATGATAAATCAAAGGAAACTACCTCTTAAGAAAAACACACCTGATGTTTTGAAATAATATACTAGGAGTCACCACTGAATGTCATCCTCTTGTGTAATTTCAAAACACATCTTTTGTCTTTGCTGTACACAGAGCATGTTATGTCTTCATTCTTGTGCTGCTTTATTAAGTTCAGAGTGATTAAGAGCAACAACATGCTCTGAAGCTGTTGCAGAAAAGATAACACTGATAGTAAAAATGCGTCAATATTTTAGTCCTTTTTATGTTAAATCTTTACCACAATCTTTTCAATCTTATGAATAATTTCAAGTAGGCATATACATACCTAGAGAGCTTAAACTATATGAATGTCTCTCCATCACAATAATAGACGACCATATTTTGCTGCTTTTGCTTGAGGGTAAGTAAAAGATTAAAAATACCAATAAAGTCTAACTCATTATCCTTCCAAATTGGCCTTGCTTGCCAGAAGATATTTTCTGGAAGTTTATGTGTAACAGTCTATGCATTTTTACCATCCTGTTGCTCCTTCCAACACCACAGCATTGAATTTTCTAAATATACATAAATCCTAGGATAGTCCACTTCCATACAGGTGACCTGTTCAGGGTGGCCTTAACTTCCCCTCTGCTAATTCACTACATCTGTGCTTTTATGGACTGCCTAGGATGGCCTCATAATTCTTCCATTAAATCCATATTGAACATTTAAAGATAAGAGCAAGTATATAAAATCTACTATCCCTTGTTCTTATTGATATAGTTTATTCACATTAACTCTTATGTGTTTGGGGATTTACATGTCTTGATAAGTATCAATACATAGCTCAATACTGATCTTTCATTTCTTTGTAGATCTTTTGTTTTTTATTTACTTAAGAGAGCACTCTTTTTACTGCTGATTTTAATGCTTTTCATACCCTGGCAGGACATCACAGTCCCTGATACATTGAGAGATCTCAGTAGGCATGTGCTGAATGAATTGCGTAAGTGAATGAGTGAATTAATCCAGTAAAAGTCTATATCTAATGGCTACAGATATAGAACCTAAACCTAGGACTTTTCAAACCAGCTGCACAGTAGTTTCCACTGCAAAATACCTGTGAAAAAGGATTGTACACATGTAAATACACTGATCATGCTGTTTCTGTGATTTAATGAAAAAATTGCTTTCCTCATTAAGATGCTCGATTTCTTTTTAATAACACTTCATTCTATATTTTATACAATCTCAGGTCACAGAAAAACACATAGCTGAAATTACTTGTCAGCTACTATCAAATGATTCCTGTACCTTTTTTTTTTTTTTTTAAGATTTTTGGTATTAAGAGTGAAACAAATGGATCATGGAGAATGAATGCGGTAGATCATTACCCAAGCGATCAGTCAGCATCTTTGCCTAAGCATTAAGGTTGCTGAGTGAATAGCTCAGATTTATAATAGCTGAATTTCATGGCAGCATAAAACCATAACCTAGCCTGAGTTATCACGAGACATTAGGAAGAAAGTATGGTGATAATATATCCGTCCAATTGCTACATAAACGGAAACACTGTGAGCAAGTTGGCTGAGCACCTTGATAATCTAATTCATAACGTCTCCAAAAAGCCATACAGTGATTTAGGGGAAATAATGCAGATAAAGATATATATATAATTTAAGATATGTACATGTCATACATATTCAGACTGTAGGCTCAAAATGTGTATTAGATTTACCTTAGATTTTCTAGGAAAAGAGAAAATGTTCTGATATTTTTCAGTTACTGTCAAGACAACATTATACAGTTTCACTAAAGTTACTAAGTTTGAAAATGTACTTCCTTCACATTTTTCTAAGGAAATATCTGATATAATGAAACTACATGGCTTTCAACATGGAAGAGTTAGACCTGCTATATATTAGCTATGTTACCTAGAGAGTTCATTTCTCCAAGGTCCCTTTTTCTTGGTTCATAAAATTGGCTTGATTATGCTGCAGCAGAGATAAGGCAATATGTTGACCAAAACCACAGTCATTTTGTTATTGAGAAGACTGGCTGACTTTTCTCAGCTTCCTTTGCAGTGATTTGGAAGAATGTTTGGACTGACCAGTGCAATGTTTCTGGAAGGTACATGAAGCGTGCAAGAGCACGGTCATGGCACTTAGAACCTCCTCTTCTCTTCCCTTTGCTTCTTTCTTCATCATCCAGGAGAGAACTTCAAAATCTGAGAGAGCAGTGGATCCACAACACAGAAAAAATTTGTGTTCTACGTGGTCATAATGAAGACAATTTGTTGATTCTGGCTTCCTCTCCCCACCCTCACTAACATGTTCTGGATGTAATATGAGTGCACTTTTTTATTATTGAGTCATTAATACATTGTGATTACTTGTTAGGGAACTTACCCTAACCCTACAATAGCAAAATACATCTCAAACATTTACTGAAGCATAAAGTATGTCAGTGGTCTGCTTAGGATGACCTAGGGATTTTGTACAGCTTAGGATAGTATCTGGCATTGAGTATCACTCTACATCTCTTCTACTGTTCAGCAGGGAAGATATCCAACTGTTCCATTTAAATCTTCACATTCTTCACCTTCTTGACACTGTTTAAGTTATGTGTAAAACAATGAATATCATTCTAGAGATAGTGACTAATGAATAATAATGGAGATTGGTTCTTAAGGTATATTTTTATTACTGAAATTATTTCTTTTAACTTTTTGTCCAACTCTTTTTTATGTAGAGCTTGAAGAACGAATGTGATTCAGTGTGTCATTTAAAGGTGTGCCATAAAATGTAAGCCCTACTCGAATTTTGGGAGATCCTATAGAGAGAATCTATGAGGCAGAGGCATTTTTCACAGCAACAGTAAAAGACCTATGACAGTCGATAGCCCTTGCCTTCTTGCACCTATAGACAATGAGTGAAATACAAAAAAAATTAAACTTTGTTTCCATTTTTTTGTTTTCACCATTAAAATTTTTCTTTCCATTCTTTATTTTCCCCTAGCTCCACTCTCCCCTTTCTCTTAGAACATTTTCTGCCTATTTTCCAATACCTGTTATACATTTGAGACCTCACTTACACCTTCAGTTTCATATGTATATCAGGAGGTGAAAGTTGTAGAGAGGGCAGAGAAATGGGAAAAAACGAGAATCAAGACACATCATGTACAGGTACAAATTCTGATGTTGAATATGATCATAATGTATATCTAAAATATACCAAAAACTCAATAAAGGGAAAAGACCTCACTGATAATTTTATTTTTACTAAAAAATATGCATGAAATCATTCCAAAGTAAGTCAGAGTGCTTTGGTCTATTTAAAAATCGTATCTTCAGCCAAACCCAATTTAAACAAAAAATAAACAGTGACAGAATGTATCCACTGATCTGGCTGAGGGAATTTTATGGTCCAAAACACCCTCAATTTTGTTTTGATTTGTTCTGGGTGTATTTAATATTTTGAAATGAACATTTGAGGATTTTTATAGATTCATGTATTGGGTACTTTATTATCATTGAGTAAACTCTTCTTTTTAAAGAGTTCTTTACACAAGATAGTCAAGGCCTTTCTTTACATTTAGGTCAGAAATGTTCCCACACGTATAAAATCCAAATATCAGCACCAGTTTATTTTCAGAAGGCCTGCTGTGGACCAGCCTCAGATTGCTTTGTATCTGTCTGATTTACCCCTCCTGACAGCTCCAGGAAAGAGAGAGTAGTATCAATGAGTGTGGTGAACATGAAAAGAAAGATTTCAACAGATTTAGTCCTTTCTCTTGGAACCAAAGCCCATGTCCTTTCATGTCCAAATGAGACTTGCCTCTAGTGAGTAAACAGGATCTAGCTTCGGATGGTACTATTTTCATGCTGCTGTGAAGAGTTCCATTCTTCCTCCTCTGTTCTCACTAGGGTACATGTGCATGTACTTCTGTTGACGGGTGTCTCTTCCTCTCCTTCTCACCTCTAGACTTCTCTGGGGACACTATGTCCTGTTATTACTTGCATTTGGTGAGAAGTCACCTTCTACAGTTTCATGGAGTTTTGATTTCTAGTTCAGAGCAAACTCAAAACACCACAGCCCAAGGGACTACATTCTAGCTACATGCTCATTATTACTCAGCAACTTACTCTTAGGTATATCTAAGAAAAGCCTCTCCAGTATCCCAAAGTGCTAAGACAGCATAGTGTGTCTGAACAAGTCCAGTGTGTCTGAGCAAGGCCAGTGTTTTCTGTGTTTGGATGTACTCTGATGTGACACAGACAACAGAAGCTTAGGCCGCATTTTCTAAGAAAACTCAGAGAAGTAAATTCTATCTCTCTCTCTATCTCCATATATATATATATATATATATATCCTATCTAGATTTATGTATCATTACAATGTGTGTGCCCAACAAGGTACTTTTACTGCATCATGTATTTCTCAATTATTTCAACCAAATACACAGTTGGGAGAGCTTTCATATTATCATCCATTTAAATAGATAATACTTTCAACACAGAATATTTAATTTTTACGAATGCTATGCACATCTTCTAGAAGATTTACAGATTTAACTGCATAACCATTGATATTAAAATATGTGATGCTTTGTGGTCATGGGTCTAGATTATTCAGTAACATAAATACAAATAATCTAGACCCATGACAGAAGCATCATATCTTCCAAGTAATGGGGAGTATCTCCCATGGTCCATGTGTGCAGTTGTATTTTAATAGAAATTGGTGTTATGCATTTTCTGGTTAACAACTAATGAGGAAAAGTAGTACTGAACTTCTTAAAACAAAACAACACTAATTTATTATCCTCATACATTCTGTGGGTTAGGTATCTGGACAGAAAATGGTAAGATAGACATGTTCCATAATGGGTCATTATGGAATAGGGTCATCTGGAACAGGGTTTACAAGCTTTTTCCTTAAAGGGTCAGATAGTTGTAGGGAAGCATAAGAAGGGCCTTCAGTCAAAATCCTGAGGAATACCCAATATCTGCCTTTGGGGACATTGTGCTGTTAAAAATGCTGCTTGTATTCAGCTCCTGTTACAGCCTGAGAAGCTTCATGTCCTTGGTAACTAAATACAGCATCCCTAGCTAGCCCTGAGAATGTCCTACTTTCCACTTTCTCAGCATAAAACAAAAGAGCTTGTTCTCTCTGAAACTGCCATAAACATGCCTCCTTCAAGTTCCACAAAACAAACTTGCTGGGCAGATACTGTGTCACAGTTTCTCCATCAGAAGACTATGTCCTTTCTGGTCCACTTGTCTCTCATACACGTGTCTATGTGTTTTTCTTTACGTTCTTATCAAGGTGTTGAGAAATTACATATATCTCTCATTGCATATTTGCCTTTTTAATATAATATTGTAAATGTAAAAATTAAATTTAGCTGATAGGTGCACAGAGTTGGACAACAGGTAGATTTGATCTAGATTCCTTTTCTTTCACATCTGTCATTACAAATGGAGTGACTTACCAGCCAGACTCAGGTGAGACTGTTGACCAGGCAGCTTCCCATGGCCTAACCTGCTGGCTGTGTGTTTTTCTGGCTTCTACAGGCAAGTTTTCCAAGAAAAAACATCCCATGATGAAGTCCAAAGATAAAAGGAAGATACTATAAAGGTTTTTTTCTTCATCTGGCCCAGAAGTCAAATAATAGTTTTTGCAGAAAATGGTACTCTTAACAAGTGACTCACAATGGACAACCTAGACTCAAAGAAGGAAATTTATCCCCTACTCTTCTTGGAAGAAAAGCAAGACCGCACTGAACAAAATAGGTATCAGCTGGAAGATATTGCTGTGGCCATCATTGCACATCTGCCAGAACCTGCCCATGACTCACAAGGTATATAGAGGGATAGAGATGGAGATATTCATATTCTACTACTTGAAGACAAAGCTACAGTACTGTCATAAAATTAGATCCTTTATGTGATTTCATAACATTTTTCCTGGAAGGTCATGCATAATGAATTCTCTTCCTGTGCCTAAATACTTCTGCTTGACTCTTTTCTGGATAGTGTCTGTAATTTTTTAGAGAAATATTCAGTATTAATCAGAAGTAACTCATGAGAGAAAAAACTTAAAAAGTAAAAAGATTGTAATTCTTGTTCCTCAGGCAAGAGAAGCTGTGGGATATTTAAATTTATGTATTCGACTGATTTCACTTCATATCATGGTTGCAAGTTGCATCCATTTCCCAACAAATGAATCGGATTTATCATTCTTTATGATAGAGAAGTACTCCACTGTGTTTAAATACCACTTTTTCTTTATCCATTCACCTGTTGTTGGACACAGAGGCTGCTTCCAAGATTAAGTTACTGTGATTTGTGCTACTACAAACATGGGGTGCTTGTGTCACTGTAATAGAAGGTCTAGTTCCTTTGGGAAGATTCTGAGAAAGAAGAACTGGCACAAGTGGAATTTTTAGTTTTAGGTTCTTAAGAAATCTCTGTACTGGACTTCCATAGTTTCATCCCCACCAACTCTGTACAAGGTTCCTATTCTTCCACAGTATTTGTATTATTTGATTTCTTGATGATGTGCTACAAATATGTCCCAAGTCCATGCAATGAATTTAAACATAATGGAGAGTAAACATGTACTAATAAAAATTAAAATTAAGATAATTTGTGTGATAATAATTTTAAAAATTAGTCTGAAAAATTATAACTTCCAATTTAAATTGTTGTCGTTCTTATGTTTGGTTTTTGCAAGGGTCTGTTCTCTGCAGAGCTCAGAAATTATTAATACTTTCAAGCGACCCAAAGTCTAGTGGACAGGATAGTACAGTTCAGCCACTCAGTTTTATAGAGACTTTTTTAAAAAATAGAAAATAAATTAAATTAGATATTTATGCCAGAACTGCCAAAATGAAGACAAATAGCTATGGCAAACAGTTTTCTTAATAGCATCCAATCACTATAATGCAAACTGTTGTCAAAAGGGTAAATGCAAGTTAACTTTCAAAAAGTTCTGCTTCATGATCCATGGAATTAATAACTCATGTCATGAACACTGAAAATTGAGTGCATCTTAATATTCTTTGCTATTCCTTTGTGTTATTCCAAAGTTTTTTCATGTCCATCTTTCTTGCAAGGGGTCTTTTCAGAGTTAAAAATATAATTATATTTTCCTATCTAATTAAAATGTCAATCAGTTACTTTGGCATAGTGAACATAATGGCTGTTGCCCAAGTTTTCTTTTCATTTAGATTCTGATTATTTTGCCATGTCATTCAAAAATCTATGCTTCACAAATTGTCCAAGATTTTTCCCCCTCATTAGCATAAAACATCTTAGAGTCCTGCTGGTAGCACTTTATCTGGGGCAGGAAATGATTTGGATAATAAACAGCTGGAAACCAAAATGTTATGTACTGACAGGGAAAAAAGCAGATTAACAATTACACAAAATGAATATAAACTTCTTTTCTCTAGCATTCCTTGTAATTTTATATATTAAGTTTTAGAATTTTTAAAAGATCCAGAAAAGTTTACTGAAATATAATCTTTTAGACATCCATCTTCTGTTTCTTTCCTTCTGCCTTTTCTTACTTTGATTAATAGCCCTTCCATTTCTTATATTTATTTACTCTCTGCTCTTTGTATATGTTCGCTATACATTGTGGTGATTAGACCAAACAAAATCTTAAAAACTATTTCCATGTTTAATATTTCTAATTTGCATTAATTTCTTAATATACTTAAGAAACTTCATAGTAGAAAATATGGAAACATTGGAAACTGGCAAAGGAGTTCATATCCTTGCTGGCCTTTTCTCCCTTTACTTACTCTGCTTCTTGCTCCCATTCTTTTATTGCTGTGTTTTGTCTTTAACCATTTCCACTTCCGTTTAGTCCAGAAACACAAAGTTACTCTCACTTTTTAATTTGATTGAAAAGCAACTAAAACATTCTATTCTTAAATTTTTATTTTCCTGAGTCACTGGTATTTCCATTTGCCTTCAAGTCATTCTCCCTTTAGAGGGAGGGCAAAAACTACATAAAGGAAATATTTGTGTAGTTAAAGTCTTACCTGTGAAAGCTCCTGTGTTTAGCTCCCCTGGAAATGACCCTTTCCCTTGGGAGGAGACTACCCTCTGAAAGAAAAATAGCATTGTACCTGCTGGGTAATTGCTGGACTGTTACACAGATTAAAAATGAGCAAGAAAGTCGACAAGTCCTCAACTGCCACCTGGGGCTAAAATTCTAGATATTTAAATGAAAAAGCATAAAGCATATACAGAACTGTGATTAAACCAAGCAGACTGATTCACAGGATTTCTCATGGCCAATTGAACCCCAAGAGTTATCACCCCTGATATATGGAAAATACGATTGAATGGAGTTTTGTCAAAAGAAATAAAATACTAGAAGATGAATATTGTATTAATACAGAAAACATTCTCATTACAAGAGCAGTTTAAAATAGCCAACTAATTTATTTCAATTATATATCTACAATATTTATGAAGTACTATTTTAATTTTGTATTGGATGTACTGGCTGCAGAAACATGATAAGATACCAATACACCTGAAGAGAAGAAATAGGTGTCCTGACTCGCCTCTAAAATGTGGGATTTGGAACACTGCCTGTTTGGGAGAACAGCTGTTACTGCAAATGAATGCCAGTGTACTGGCACTTTTGCCTCAAAATATTTCAAGCATATCTGTTCCTCTCTTTTCAACTTCATCTCAGCATTCACACATGCGTGCGCACACACACACAAGCACACGAGCACACACTTAGAGGTGAAAAACTGGGCAGGTGTCCTGGTGTGTTGTATTCTGCTTCATAGATATTTTGTGTCATCTCATTGAACTCAACCCCCCCCTTACATTCCAGTAAAAATATTCATAGATTTGGCATTAGGAGTTGAAATCAGTATGGCTAGAAGACTAGGTCACACTTATATTTCTAAAGTGGAAGCCATTCAGTGGTAAAGAAGTCAGACGTACTCTTTGAAATAGTGTGAGGCTCAGGATCACTTCTAAGAGAATATATGAACTGTTTTGTCTAACTAGTTTACAAATCAAATCCTCCATCCATGCTATCAATGTCCACCTTTCTTAGTGGGTATCTATCCGTATGTGACATGAATCCAGGGGATGACAGAGGAAATTAATTAGTGTATTAAACTGTTTTTTAATTAATTTCATTATAAGAACTTCTAGTGTTATCATCTCCAAAAATTTTATTTATTCAATCACTTCCTGAAAACTAATTTTTAACAAATCTTCTGATATACTCTACCTTCTTATTCAAAAAAGGCTAAAATGGATTAAATATTCATTACAGCACTTTTCTGGAAAATAAATGTAATAATGCATATAAATGTAGCCAAAGAGTTGAATTCAGGTATTTTATGTTTTTCTCACTCAATTCTCATGTAACCCTGTAAAACCTTCACAATACTATTGGCTACAGAAATGAATTACTCTAAATGCCATCACGTAATAGGTATTGACAAATGTACCAAATTTTTTATTTCAATAATTGTATTATATATCTGGAATTTCAGACACTTGCAATTTAAGGTTGCTCTAGATTTTATAAGAATAGATTAAAATAGGCTGAGGTTTAGCTCAGGGGCTTCAGCACTTGCCTTTCAAGTACAAGGTCCCTGGTTTGATCCCCAGTAACCACATACAACAGTGCCAGGCGTGGAGACTCAGGTCCATCAGCAATCAGAACCACGTACCACAGTGCTGGGCATGGTGGCTCATGTGTGGAATCCCAGCACTTGGAAGGAAGAGGCTGGAGGATTGCTGAGTTCGAGGTTGAATTCAGGATCAGCCTCAACTACAAAGTGAGACTCTGTCTCAAAAAAATAATAATAATAATTAATTAAAATAACCTTTTAGGACATGCCATTTGTTT
>PVIR01039170.1:0-14109 GCA_004026965.1 Petromus typicus | reverse complement strand
GTTTAGGAAGATTTGTGGTAACTGGCTAAAGAAAGGGGGTCAGATTGCTGTGGGGGGTACCCAGGGAGCAGGTTTTCTGTGTTTGTTCCTGCCTTGTAGAACTGTGGAAACTTGTAAACACTCAGTGATTATCATTGTGTAATAGTTCTAATTTTATTTTTGATTGACCTGCAATAACTGTACACTTTTATGAGAACAGTACAGAGAAGGAAGTTGAGAAGAGGTGGGTCAATAAAGACAATATTAGGAGAGAAAAGATGTGGTGTCCTGCTGTGAAGTTAAAGACTGGAATGAATGATGGAGTATATGTCAGTGTCGCTCAAAGAAATGACCTTGAGTGTTATGGCCACAAAGAGATGATAGTCCAGTGATGGAAATGCTGATTTCCCAGTTTTGATTATGACTCATTGTATGCATGTATCAAAGCCTTCATAATTATTTACTAAAAGGAGGAATCTACTTAAGGCTGTCCCTGAATGAGTTCCATCAGAGAAGAGAACGAGCAGGCGATGGACAGTGAGAGACTGACCTGGCTTTGGCTTAGGTAATTGTGGGCTTGGGGATAGTCTTCCATATAGGACAGTAGGGAACTTTTGGTTTGGGCTAAGCTGCTGCCCAGTCATAGAATTCTTCAGAGAAGTCTCAGTTCTGCTCTTGAAGACTTTGCAGGTGCCTGGATGAGATGATCTTTGACAGCACCCATTACGGAAAGTCAAACCATTATGGACTCTGATCTCTTGTGCAATTCTCACAACACCACCTAGACCCATGTTTGACTAACTGGGACTGTAGCCTCGATATGTTGATAAACCAGCGAACTACAACACAGACAGTTGAGGAGCTCGTGACCTTCTGGTGTCCTCTTGGGCATTAATAATTTAGCAGGTATAAACCGGAGTAGTTCAGGGAGCAGTGACTGAATGCCGTTTTGCTGATCGCTCTGACTTCAGTTGCTTTGACCAAGTGTAAAAGACCCTGGCTACTCCAGTCCTCCATTGCTACCCAAAAGCTCATGTGATCTGGAAGGATAAGTGGTATCTCTTTGATTTGCCAACAGCAAGTGGTTATGTTGGTGGAGGGGCCAGAACACTCATTTCTGTGATTTGCCTCTGGTAAACATTCTGTGGAGCCAGAGGGTGGGATTTTACTTTTTCCTCTGACCCTGGTAAACATTTTATGCTTGTTATGGTGGTTGAAGTGCTGGATTTGATCTTTTATTTGTATGCCAGGAGGTTCACAGTAAATGAGAGGTGTGGTCTGTTAGGGAGAAGTGGCTGCGGTTTGGCCTCGCCGCACTCTGTCAGCACACATGTTCTGTGACATGTGAAGGCATCTTGGAGGCCTGACCGGGCTGCTCCTGAGACACTGTGAGTGTTGGTCTGGGTTGGGAGGTGGTGAGGCACAGCAGTCACAGCAGTCTGGGCTGGGAGTGGTTTGCTACTCCCAGCTCCTCTGTAGCTCTGTCCCTCTAACCCTCTACTTATTCTCCTACCACTCAGGATGTAAGACATAAGGCCAGGCCAGACATGAGGCCTTTAGGGTTCAGCGGTGGACAAGATGGTTATAAGCCCTGTCCTTCAACCTGTACTGGAGGGAAAGGGGCTTAGGGTCAGGGAAGCGTCTGCAGGCAATGATTGTCGGTATTTTGCCTACTTTAGTGTCATTCCTTTCTGCGACAGTCTTTCTTCTTCCCTGTGTCCTCTCTGTGACCGTCTCAGGCTCCCCCTGGCTTTATGTTCTGTTTTTCCCAGACCTGTCTGAGACCAGCTTCTCCCACTGGATGTTCCACTCTAGTTCTTATCTTGAATCTGCAGCTGCCTGATGAACAACTCCTTTCAGGAGCCTTCAGTCATTTCAAAGCCACGATATCTGCAAAGAGCTCAGCTCTGCCACCATATCCTGTCCCTTTGTGCTCCTGACAGTTTACCATCCCTCATTTTGTCACTCAGGCCAAAAACTTCATCATCTTGGACCTATCATTTCTGTCAGATGTCCAAGTCACACAGGCTCACCTTTCCTATGGCGATGACATCTCTCATCCATCCATCCACCTATTTCAACTGCATTGCTCACCCCGACTGTCTTGACCACTTTCCCAGCCAGGTCCATACTTCCTGCACTCTTCCTGGTTCCAATTTCCTCTCTACTTTCTTCTATCTGCTTCAGAGCCTACAGGGCTCGTAAGCTGTCTACAGATCCTAAAGCTGACTTTGCCACTTAACACACAGGTAAACTTGGGCTAGTTATGAACTACTTTGCAATGTGGTTATTTCCTTGATAAAGTAGCTGAGTCCACCTCATAGAGTTATGAAGGGGAGTAAATGAGTTAGTCCATGTGGAGGATATATAAAAGTGCCTGGCATAGTGTCAGCATTTCGTGCAGGTGGATCACGCATAGCTTCTTGCTCTCTATATTTTACCTTTTTGGCTTTTCTAACTCCCGTTGTTGGTCATATTTCTAAGTTTTTGTTTACAAAGTAGTCCACAAATAGTGGCCTGATGTATATAAACTTCATGACACATAATACACTTGTCTTTCTTTTTCCACATTCCTCTAAGAAGTACATATGTAGTGTGTGTGTGTGTGTATAACATATGCAAACACATACTTAACTTATATGCATACATTCAGGTGGACTCTGTGTGTGTGTGTGTGTGTGTGTGTGTGTGTGTGTGTGTGTGTGTGTGTGTTACCAGGGACTGAACCCAGGGCCTCACTAAGGTCTCACTAAGTTGCTAAATTGACCAACCTGGGTTTGAACATGCAGTCCTCCTGTCTCAGCCTGGGATCACAGGCCTGAACCACCCCTCCTAGCTCCACAATTTTGACTCTTACTTAATGCACTCAATGTTTTTATGATGCTTCTTCATGAAAAAAATTTAGACAAATCCCTACTCATTGTGTCATGGTGAAAAGATGAACTTTTCAAAACGCCCAAGACTCTAACATTCCCTCTCGCTAATCACAAGATGCAATTTCGCTTTGTTTTGTTTGTCCTGTGGAGTGGTCATTTGGCTGATGGTGATCTCTGCCTGCCGACTGATCTCAGTGACGGTTATCTGTGGGCTTGTTCCCAAGGCCTCTCTGTTCCCGGGACGTGAACCCACCCAGAGACATGGAAAACCTCTGAGATGAGCTCATACAAGTGATTTCTGTGATGAAAATGGCAGTGTGAGATTGTGCCAGGGACTTCAGGTTCACAGAGTATAATTAGGATTTCTCCCAAATTGTTGCCCACTATACTTTCATCATTACCTACATTCTTTAATTGTGGGGTGTGATAGTCCTTTTTAGTTCTATAATTGGATATAAAGACATTAATTTTATAAATATAACAATCAGCTCAAATATACTTCCAGATTCTTTCCCATACCCCACCTTTCCAGGAGCTAAGGTTAGGGCAACTTTAGTTTTTTGTTTCTCTTGTGGCTTCTTAAAAGCTGAGAAGAGAAGGTGTTGTGGGTTGAGTTTGTGGGTTTTTTTGTTTGTATATGTCATCTATGTATGAGAAAGAGAAGGGAGAGAGAGACAGAGGAAGATGATTCAGCTGAGCAGCATGTGTAGCTGTTTGATTAAACTGGTGTCTTAGTTATTTTTCTTGTTTCTGTGACAAGATACCTGACGTTCACCATTAGAGGAAAATTTATTTGGCTCACAGTTTGTAGAAGTTTCAGTCCATAGTTGGCTGCGCTAAGGCGAAATGGCATAGCACACAGACATCACAGAGAAAAAACAGTAAAGAGCAGGCAGAAGGCCGCAGAAACAGCAAGCAGCAAGTGACAAACAGCTACCTTCTTCCTATTCTTTGTATTCTACTCAGCTGCTCGCTCACGCTTGGGCCCGCTAGTGCTCACAACCATGATGAGTACCCTTAATCCTAGCAATGCACCATGAATCAAACCCAGCATCACTTCTTTAATTCCAGCATCACACAATCTAGATCCAGCCACCTATGACCACATGAGGCTTTGGAGTGACATCTAGATACAAGCCATGACAACCAGAAGGTATTTTATAGCTGGGAATATTGACACATATCTGTAATCCCCACCTTCTGGGAGGGTGATGAGGAGGACCACATGGCATGGACAATTTTGTGAGGTCGTGTCTCAAAATTTAAAAATAAAATAAGAAGGTACTAAGGATGTAGCTCAGTATAAAGACATTGGGTTCAATCTTTAGTGCTGTAAACAACAAGAAACAAAAATCAGAAGCCTCTACCTAATTTAGATCTCTTTTCATATTTTTCTTTATCTATAGTTCTCTTCTTAGAACAAAAACTGACCCAGGGATTTCCTTGTAGACAGTGCTATGTCTATTTCATCTTACATGTTATGTGTATATATGTATGTATGTGTTTGCCCTCATTTTTAAATGTAACTAAAAGAGCATGGTGTGGTAGACTTGGAAGAGCTTACAAAAGATCCTGGACCTTTTATCTTCTCTTTCTGTATCTACATACTCTTTCTGTACAGTCTTTCCAGCATCATGTTGTCAGTGTTATGCATCCACTCAAATTGAGCCCAGGCTTTTCCTCTAACTCTAGATTCAGGTAACAATCAGAACTCTTGCTGTTTCCATTTGGATGACTCAAGTACTTTAAGTGTGATGTACTCACAACTAATTTTAGATTTTCCCCCAAACTCATTGCCCTTCTATTCTTCCTCAACTCAGTGAATAGCTGCACCATGCACTGACTATTCAAGCAAAGTCACCCTTGAGCATTCTTCTTTCTACACCTGAGCCACACCTGGACTCCTTTTGCTAGAACACGTCTCCAAGCGCACCTTACATCTCCCTGCTTCCCTCTGCCTCCAGGGCTAATGTCCTGTCTCAGCCAAGATGCCATTTGAGTTCAGTTTCCCATGCAGCTAACAGCTTCTTGCTTTCTTATCTGAAGTGTCTGTCCCTCTCTTCTTCCCCACTGACAGCAAGAGCCATTGTTATGGTCAATAAATTAATTCATGTCATGCCCTTTCTTACGTTTATTGACGTTCTTTGAATGAGATCCAAATTTGTTATCATAATGTATTAGCCTTCTGGAGTTGCTATCATAAAATGCCACAGACTGGGTGGTTTAAGCAGCAGCAACTAATTTCCTCACCGTTATGAAGACTGAAAAGGTCCAAGATCAAGCTCTTGGCAGGGTGTGAGGATTCTGTTCATTAACTGCAGAGGGCTCTTTCTAAATGTGTGCACATAATACAGCGGGATCAGGGCTGAGAGACAAAGAAAATCAGTTTTTGGGTTTCTTTTATTGTAGGGACACTGATCCTAACACACGCTGACTCTGTGATCTCATGTGACCTTAGTTATGATTTTATAACCCTGGTTTCCAGGTATAGTAACATTGGAAATTTAAGCTTCAAGTTATACATTTGGAGTATTCCCTGTAAGTGTGGTAATTGTCACTGCCCCAGGTCCTCACCAATAAATTCACTCTGCCTTCCCTCTGGTTTCTTGAACTAACTTCCTTTTAGCTTCAGGACCTTCAGGCAAGCTCTTTTATTAGTCAGGAACAACCAGCAGTTCCTTGTGCCCTCCTCCTGACCTTCCTTTGGTGACTCTTCATTGTTTAGGTCTGAGTTTTCACCTTCTCAGGGAAAACTTCCTTATCTGAAGCACTCCTTATTCTGAATTGCTACGTCCTACTCACTCCTTTTATAGGACTGGGCATGACATGTATTTAGTTTATGTATTTCTCCCAATGTGTTGCAAGTTCTACTAGGGCAGTAATTCACATAATCGTAAAACACAGTGGATTATCCAGCACTTAAGACAGAAACTGGAATGTATTCGATGCTTAGAAATATACACCAAAGAATGAAAGAATAATAGACACTGCCTCCTAGGAGTTAGTTAATACAGAGCAAGAGTAAACTGGTTTTTAAAAATTCTTTCTTTCTTTTTTTTAAGACAGGATATTGCTTTGTAGTTCAGGCTGGTCCTGAACTCATTAAATAGCCCAGGTTAGCCTTGAACTCACAGCAATCCTCCTGCTGCTGCCTCTCAAGTGCTAGGATTACAGGCTTGAGCCACCACACCTGGCATAAGCTGCTTTCATAAGTAATCAACGAATAGGATAAAGAGCAACACTCATCTTTTGATGGGAGCAGGCCACACATTTTTCTCTATTATTTAACCAAAAAGCCTTTGTTTAAACTAGTGTTTTCACCTTTAAAATTTTGTTACTCTTAACTGACACATAATTTTATATTTTAATAAAGTATAGAATGATAACTTGATCCATACATACAATGTATAAAGATCACATCAAGGCTAATCATTTCAATCTCCTTAAACATTTATCATCTTCTGCACTGAAAAACTTCAAACTCCTTTCATCTAGTTCTTTATGAAATATATAAGAAAAGATCATATATTGTAGTCACTGTACCATGCTAGAGAGCATTAGAACTAATGCCTTCTATTATTTATTATATTAATTTGCTCATAATCTCACCTTTCTCCATTTTTCCTCCTCTCTACCTTTCCTAGCCTCTGATGATCTGTTCTATTTCTACGAAATCCACATTTTTCTTTTCTGTTTATAGTGTATAATGATCACATATGTTATAGGAGTTGGTACACATACCTCATGGCTCTTAATTCTTTTAACTCCCCCATCCCTTTCTTTCCCCTCCCAATCAACTTTTAAGACTTTAACATGAATGAGAACATATCACCTTTGTTGTCTTTGTGCCTGACTTATCTCACTTAACATAGCATCCTTCAGTGTCATCCATGTTGCTGCAAATAACAGGATTTCCTTCTTTTTTGTGGCTGAATAATATTTAATTGTGAGCATGAACAAGAAAGGTAACTGAGCACGTAGAGGGACCAGGAAACAAGGCAGCGAGGGTGTTCTGGTTGGTCAGGGAGAAGAGCTGGGTCTCGGCTAGTAGGCAAAGAGGACAGATGGAGTCACATTTAGTGACCAATTGGAATGTGAAAGTGAGCATGATAAAGTTTCATGTGTGTGTACATGTGCATGTGTGTGCGTGCACATCACGGATGTATGTGAGGGAGTAAGCTGGAATCTGTGCATGCAGAATTTTACATGTGTGGTGTGTGCAGGCAGGCGAGTGAATTAAAAACTGTGTGTGTGTGTGTGTATGTGTGTGTGTGTTAGTGTGTGTGTGTGTGTGTGTGTGTGTGTGTGTGTATGAAAGCAAGCGATAGTGAAGAGTTACCTAACACTCATTTCTTTGGCACGAAGGCACGTAAAGTACTCCTTGTGCTTCCCTCCTGGTCACATGCTCCAAGTCACATGAGGAAATGGGCCCAGTGACTCCATCCTGACTCACACTGTGCTGTTATCTGCTCCCCTCAGCTCACTTTTCTCCACAGTACTTGTTTTGCTGCTGCTATTAGTTTATATGATTCTTCCTCTTTGCCAGGCAGTGAATTCCTTAAGGCAGAAAATATGTCATTTGTAGTTTTACCTATAAAAGCTAACTCATCCAGGCACATATTAGGTTTTCAGGTAAGAGTTGAATAAACTAAAAGAAAAGCCACATATTGTAACTCATCCAAGTCAAAATATAAAGTCTCTAAAGGCAGAGGCAAAATTTCATCCTTGTCTCCTCCATCTTTTGGAAACAATATTAGTAACAATGACCTTTTACTGAGGATTTATTCAGTGCTGAGCACAGGGCCAAGTACATTATGTGAATTTTTTTTTTAATCCTAGGAGGTGACTATTATCAGTTGTCTTTTACAGATGACAGAAACCAGGCTCACTAAGGTTTGGCCACTTGCCAAGCTGCAAGGCTCTGAAGTTGAGAGCTAAAATTGGAACCTGAAGCCTGAGCTCTTGAAATCTATGCTCTGAGGCCTTCCTTTCTCCATGATGTCCCATGCCCAGCTTTCTGTTTCCTGCACCAGTGGAAACGACATTGCCCTTCCTTAAGGAAATAAAAGGCTCTAATTTGGTTCAAAGGAAACAGTGTTTCCTCTGTGCTGTGTGTAGAGTTTGGTCAATCATAGGAATGAACCAAAAACAATATTGTCCCAGAGTCCAGTTTGGGTGGGCTCCAGCTTGGATGTGGGGTGCTGGATCTCAGGAGCACACACGGGAGGACACAGTTCATTGGAGATCCAAATCTTTGGTGGATTAAGGATAAAGATTCACCCTCCCTCCAACTACTGCTGGTTTTTTTCTTCCCCAAGAATCCAGGCAGGATGCTTCCCTTTCCAGGGGAAGCCATTTGCAAAGGCTGCTCTGTTACTGGACGGAAAACATCAATATGTGAATGGTACACTTAGACAAAACCACAAACCTAATTTAGCACACTGCCTCACATGCAGATATTGTTCAATGAATATTTGACTTTTCAGACTCTCTGTCCTCCACCCCCAACCCAGGGCCTCCATTGTCATGGGTAACCCCAGAGAAGAGAGAACACAAAGGAATCTCTCCTACTGTAATAGTAGGGGGATCCAGCCCGGGTCTCCCAGCTTTCCTTCCTTCAACTATTCAACTCTGACTGGGATGTTTCACCCACATCATTTTTGTAGCTAGCATTTTGGAATTTGACAGCACCTCCTAAGCAGCCTTTAGTTGCAGGACCATGAAGAAACATGCAAAATAGTGATGGAAAGGTATGAATTGGAGAAGAATCTATGATTTTAGGGCTTTAGGAGGATACTTGCTTCTTAACCCTCCCAGCCCAGCTGCTGGGTATGATATTCTCTCAGCAGTGAACTTTGACTATTTGAAATACAAACTCATTATTTATATCTAAAATGTTCAGGATTTGAGCAGAGGCATTTTAGAAAAATTTGCTTACTTTACAGAAGGAAAATTATGATGAATTTGGGCACCTTGTAGGGAAGAGGGAAAATAATTCTCCCAAACTTAAAAGGTGGTCCTGAACTTAGGAAGACACTGAGCTCTGAAGACAGACCTTTCCACATGGGACAGCAGTTAAACTGAGTTTTCCTACTTGCTGTTGGTGTGCCTTCGGGCAGGTTAAATAGCTTCTCAGAACCTTGTCTTATCTATATGTAAATGGCTGTAGCTGTAATTTCTATTTTGCAGGGTTAATCAGTGAGGTAATATATGCTGTGCACTAAGAACAGAGCATGACATGTAGTACGCGAAATGAGCTTAGTCACATTTAGTTGCCAACTTTTCTTTTTCCTATAGTGTCAACTTCTCAAAAGTTAAACGTTGTTGGGATTTAACATTAGAAACCCAAGGCTGCAGGGAATAAGAGCTGGAGGAGTCTCAAATTCTCCGATGCAAAGTTCTTTCCTAGATAAGGAAATGCAGAGCAAAGGTCAGGGAGCAAGTCACTGAAGGGTTAGAGAACAGTCTGAGGCCTCCTCTCTGGAGGAAATCTCTCCCCACGAAGCTGTCCCTCCTCAGCCTGAGGTCACACTGTGAGGACACCTCCTCTTAGATGCAGATCATGAAGCAGGTTGTATTCAAAGGCCAGTGAGGCAAGGCAACTTCCCCACTTCTACCCTCCAGGTATCCGGGTTGGGCTGGCAGGGAAGTCCAAGCAGAGTCTGAGGGTCCTGGAGCCTGCTGGGTCAGGGAGGGGTTGCTGGGAGGAATCGAAGGTGAGGAAAGATAGAAAAAATAAAGATTCAAAAGGGTTGAAGAAAATAGTAATTTTAAAATTGTACCTTTAATCAAAACTTCAACTTTGGGGCTGGGGATTTAGTTTAGTGGTTCTGGCGCCTGCCTTGCAAGTGCAAGGGCCTGGGTCTGATCCCGGGTAACCACATACAAATGCTGGGTGTGGAGACTTACACCCACCAGCAGTCAGTACCATATACCACAGTGCTAGGTGTGGGTGTGGTGGCTCATGAGTGTAATCCCAGCACTCTGGGCGACAGAGGCAGGAGGATTGCTGTGAGTTCCAAGCTGAGCTCCGGGCTAGTCTGAACTACAAAAATGAGACCCTGTCTAAAAAACAAACAAACAAAAAAAATAACTGCAACTTTGGGACACAAAACCAGTCAGGCATTTGATACAGTAAGTCTGGACCATGCCTATTTACCTGTATATGGGCCTTTTCTCCTGTGACTTGAGACCATTCCTTGCATCTCTAACATAGAACTTATGGATAGACTACCACTCTGTTTGGTGGCGGCTGTCACTTATGAATGGACCCTCACCTTTCTCCTGTACAGATTCACATGTTCCTTAGATCTCCGCCACCAAATCTCCATAAGGATACCCAGCTCTAGACCACAAAGTACCTCTCTTTTTCATGAAGACTCACACTCTGTTTCCTTTGGTGTATTCCTTTTAAATTCTGGTTAATAAATCTCTTCATGCCTCTTTCTGATACATCCTGGAAATTCTTTGTCTGTGATAGAATTCTGTCAGTGAACCTGAGTCTTCCCCTGGGTGGAGTGAATAAGATTTGATGAGGAGAGAGAAACATAAATTCTCAGAGTCACAGATGAACACTGTATTTGTTTTTTTGTTGTTGTTGTCTTGTTTTGTTTTTGTACTGGGGATCAAACTTAGGACCTTGGGCTTGTAAGACAGGCACTAGAACTACTTAGCTACATCCCTGGACCAAGATGCAATTTTATAGTTAAATCACGAACTTAGGTACATTTTCTCAAAGTGGTCCCAATGGTGTTAAGGTCTGGTCTCAGCAAGAATGATATCCTTATTGAATATATCCTCCAGTTCAATGCTCTTACACATATTTAGAATAGCATTTAGGAAACTTATTCATTTATCAAAAAAGTGTAAAAATAATATAACCCAACTTTGCAGTAGATTTTTTTTTTGAGGGGAAACTTTACTTATAGCCTTATCAGTCAAATGCATTGTGGTCATTTTCTATAAACAAGCAGTTTTTATAAAGTTGAAATTAGGCAGCCAAAGCACTTCTTAGAAAATGAATTCAGTCAGGGACTTGTGGATTACCCTCAGGGAAGTCATTGTGGCTTGTGTTTTGGAGGGAGGAGAATTGTGTCCTTCCTAATCAGGGGTGTCTGTTTTTACAATGGAGTACAGAAGAATAGAGAAAACATTGTCAGGGGCCAAAGGATCAAGATTGAAAACAGACCTTATGCTTGGGTTCTGGCTCCAGTTTTGCTGGATGACCTTGAGAAAGTATCTTAACCTTTTTCAATCTGATTTCAGTTGTTGTAAACTAGATTACTGCTCATCAGCTTGCTTAACACGTGCCACGCTCAGCCTCAACACATACGCAACCGGTTTCCTGGGACTCTGGTTTCAGATGTCACTCACGTGGCTGTGGCTGGCATTTTGGTTGATTGAGTTATACATTATAGACTGTGCATCGACTGAGCATCTTTTGCTGTCTGTTTTTCTTCGTGATGGTCCCAGGCTCACTCCTCTCTGTGGCAAGAAGGTCATTTTCCAGACCGTTTTGTATTCTTTTTTTGATGAATCAGACCACTCACCTCGGTCAAATTCCAAGAGATCATTCATGGGTGGTGAGGGAGGTAAGATATGTCCTAGTCTGGTTATTATGACAAGTTACATAGTCTGGGTGACTTGGTTCACGGGCAGAACTTTCTTTCTGTGTCCACATATAATGCAAGGAAAAAAAGAGAGCTCTAAATTCTTTTGAAATCCCATTCAGGAGTGTTGTACCATCATGATAGTCCTAAATTCTCTAAGCTCCAACTCCAAATATCACATTGGGGTTTAGTTTCCAATCTGTGAATCTGAGGGTGGAAAATGTACATGTTCTATACATGTCTATAACAAGGAGTGTATGTTCACAGCCTTGAATGTGAGAACCACAAGCTGTGTGTAGACCTCCACTCCTCTGCACTGAGCCACCTATAAACTGCTTCATTGGAAGCAGGAAGGTTAATTTTGGGTCTCCCTTGAAACATTTAGGTAACTCCGGCCAAATCTTGGATAGCCTAGAGCTGTAGCCTCATGAGGTCCCTGGCTGGGTGTGATGGCGCTGGCTGCGACTTCCCCAGCTCCACCCGCTGTTTTACTGAGTCCTTGGGCACACTTCTGGCGTGGGCCTGGTCTGTGTGGCTGCTTTGGTCCAGACTCACAATTCTGCCCTTAAACTGAATGCTGTCTCTCTGTTTGCCTGGACTGATAACTCCTTCTCATCTTTTAATTGGTCTGAGACCCTCCTGTGGTCACTTGGCCGGCCAGTAACTTTGGTCCCAGATTTCTAGAACCTTTGGGGTCCTAAGGCAAATGCAGATACACTCTGCCTGCTCCATCCCAGCGGTCACAGCATCCAGTATAGACTGGCACGTGTGGCTACCAGCACCATCAGGCCCGTGGATTACCAATTCACTTCTCTCCCTAGGGAAGCTCAAACTCCCTGAGCAGGAAGACCCACTAGAAAGTATGCAGCCTGTTCCAGATCACTCCGGGAGAGAGAACAAGGCAGCCCTGCTTGATAACTAACTCAGGCATATGAAGCACAAAGTACTTTTTCGCCTTCTGTGTCTTGATTTTCTCCTTTATGAAACGGGCATTATTTATTTATTTATTTATTTAGAGACATGTTCTCACTTTGTAGCTCAGGCCGGCCTTGAACTCACAGCAATCCTCCTGCCTCTGCCTCGGGAGTACTAGGATTACAGGCATGAGCCACCACGCACCCAGCTGGGCAAATGGCTTTAAAGATTAAATAAATTAATACATTAGATTGAAACATACGTAATTGCTAATGCTTGTTTTGAATGTATATAAATGACAAAGATTAGCATAGTGTTTACAAAACAGATTCATTTATATGTTATCTCTAAGAAACTCCTTGCAAATGTAATAATATACACATTTTGAATGAAAAAGGATGAATAAAGGTATACCGTGTACGTATTAATTTAAAAAAATAACAGGAGTAGCTATAGCAATAATTATAGAAGTCTTCAACAAAATATTACCAAATTGAAGGCAGTCACTTATAAACCAAATTCTATATCACATCACATAGAATTACGCAGTGCTCCTTCAATATAAAAATTATAGGATCATATTAATTGATGTAGAACATTTTTTGAGAAAATTCAGAATCCACCGAAATAAAACCTCTCAGTAAGTTAGGAGTAGAGGAAAATTCCTTCAACTTGATAAAGGGTGTTGGTAAAAAGTCGATAGCTAACCTACGATGCAGTGATGAAGCGCCGCCTCTGCAAGGCAAAAATGCCTGTTTCTGCCACTTTTGTTCAGAATAATACTAGAATTTCTAGCCTTTGTAAAACAGAAACTAAAGGCATACAGAAAGTACAGGCATACAAAATGAGAAAGAGGAAATAAAATTACCTTTAAAATGGAAAGATTGCTTTATAGAAAATTCTAAGAAGTCTAGAAAAAATACACCGACAATAAATGGATTAAGCAAGCTCGTATCAACTGGATTTCGCAAATCAATTGTATTTTTTTGCACCAGAAATAAATATATGGGCATCAAAATTTAAAATATAGTGGTTTTATAAAATCTTTTTTTTTTTTAAAGGTAGCCAGGTGTGGTGGCACACATGCCTACAATCCCAGCTTTCTGGGAGGAAGATCATAAATTTGAGCCCAACCTGGAAAACTTAGCTACCTAGAAAGACTCTGTCTCAAAATTTAAAAATGGTCTGAGAATGTAGCTCAGTGCCAAGGCCCTAGGTTCAATCCCCGGTACTATAAAATAAATAAACAAAAAAAAAAAAAACATGGAACTTTAAGGTCCTAGCAAAATATGAATATGACTTATGGGATGAAAAGTATAAGACTCGATAGAAAAAATAAATAAATCTAAATAAATGGAGATACATGCTATGTTCATAAAATTATACAACATGATGAAGTCATAACAGTAAAAATACCAGTTGTCCCCAAACTGTTATGTGAGATTTACACAATTTCTACCAAAACCTTAGTAAATTTTTGTAGATATAGACAGCATTATTCTGAAATTTAGATACAAAGGAGCTATAATAACTAAAACAATTTTGAAAAAGAATAAAAACTAAGGAATCTGTCTACTTTACTTGAAAGTTGATTATATAGCTCCAGTAATCAAGACTGCGTATTGTTGAGAGATAGACAGACATGTAACTCATGAAAGCATAATACAGAATCCAAGAACAGTCCCACACAATTGTATGTCTGTTTGGAATTATTTTATTTATTTTATTTT
>PVIR01039169.1:0-14099 GCA_004026965.1 Petromus typicus | reverse complement strand
CGCAAGGGCCCGGGTTCGATTCCCCGGTAACCACATAACAATACTGGGTGTGGAGACTCAACCCAGCAGCAACCAGTACCACATACCACAGTGCCGGGCGTGGTGGCTCACGCCTGTAATCCCAGCACTCGGGAGGCAGAGGCGGGAGGATTGTGATGTGAGTTTGAGGCTGAGCTCGGGGCCAGCCTGAACCACAAAAAAAAGCGAGACCCTGTCTCAAAAAAAACCTAAAAAAAAAAAGGATGCAGAATTTTGTCAGCAGCCTTTTCCACATTGCTGGGCTGCTCTGTGGTCTCTATATGCACCGATGGTTCCCCTGTGCCCTGTAGGACTGCTGTGGGTCTGGTCCTTCTGCTTTGGCCACTACATGTGGCTGAGGCTTTGGCATCAGTGCCCACAGTGCTGTTGGTATGTGGTTTTCTCAGTGTATATAGTGGCAAGTGGCACTGCTCACCTGGAACAAGTGAGGAAGGATTCTTTCTTCTCTGTTGCTTGGGAAAAGTTTGAGGATTGAATTGATCCTTCATGAAATTCATCAGTTAAGTCATCAGTCTCTGGGCTTACCTTTAAACTGTTTCATGTCTCAATAACATTTATTTCTTTATTCCCTACTAATTATTTTTGGGGAGGTTCCAGAAATTGAACTCAGGACCTTGTGAGGCTGGCATAACACTACTGATCTATATCCCCAGCTATCCACTGATCTATTTTTGAGACTGTCTTATTCACTGTGTGTCCATGCTGGCCTTGAACTTCTAGGCACACGTGATCCTCCTTATCTCAGCCTCCTGAGGTGTCTAAAAGCATACTTTATTATACCTGGCTAACCTTAATTTTTTTTTTTTTTAGACAGGGTCTTGCTTTGTAGTTCAGCAATCCTGCCTGTGCCTCCCAAGTGCTGGGATAACAGGTGTGAGCCACCATGCCTGGCACTGTGATAATGTGGTACTGATTGCTGGTGGGTGTGAGTCACCATGCCTGGCATTGTTGTATGTGGTTACCAGGGATTGACCTTGGGCCCTTGTGCTTGCAAGGCAGGTGCCAGAACCGCTGAGCTAAATCCCTAGCCCTAACTTTAATTTTTTGTTAATTTTAGATTCAAAGAAAAGTTGCATGACTGACATGTAGGGCAAGCTGGTGCTCCTAGGCCCCACCTAGTCATAGGTGTCACAGCAGATTCCTGTAACTGCTGGGACCACCTCTGGCTGTCTTGGCCCAGGTGCCTTCCAGGATATCCTGCCACTGCCTCCAGGTGTCTTCTCTGTCACCACTCACCTTGGCCCAGGCCCAGCCTCCCTGAGCTGCTGTCTAGCTCTTCAGTATTACAGCGTGGCCTGGACACAGGGTGTATCTGCCTAGGGACCTTGTGCACCAGAGGGAGAACACACAGTTCTCACCCCCAGGCTCTGATGAGGTGCTGGTTATGGGAGGAGCCCATGAGCCTCCCTGGGTCTCACTGTCTTCTCTGGTGGGGCCTCCATCGCCTCCCCTCTGCACCCAGACAGCACCAGGCCCACGCAGACCCTGCTGGCCAGATCAGGTGTCTGAATTAAGATGAGGCAGTGGGCTGGACTGGGTGGCTTGAGTCTGAGCAGAAGCCTGAACCCTACCCTCAGCCCTCAGCTCATTGCAGCTTGTGGTGCTGGGGCAGATGCGTATGCTGCCCAGGGCCTCTGCCCCTCTCTGCAGTGGGCGTCAAGGCTGAGGGCTGGGCTGCTGAGGGCTGGATCGTGTGGGTTGGGGACCGAGTGTATTTGTGTGTGTTGGCGCAGGGCCCAGATTCAGCTCCTCTCTCCCCAGGCCATGGCGTATGCCTCTGAGGACGGGGTCCTCACTGAGGCCATGATGGACACCCGTGTCCAAGATGCCGTCCTACAGCACCAGCAGAAGATGCAGTGGCTGAAGGTGGAAGGACCCAGCCCCACATCCACAGTGATTATGCCAGGCCCTGACACTTGACCAGCAGCCCCTCTTCTGCCAGGGCTGCACCAGAGGCTCCAAGCCAGCTGTGGGCAGTGGCATGGCGGTGTCTCCCCTGTCCCCACCCTAACTCTGTGGGTGCTGCTAGGAGGGACACTTGCCTGAGCAGAGAGGTGGCGGCGTGATGTGCCATGGTCCATAGCCTGACCAGGGGTGAAGGGCCTCAGATGCCTCTCTGGCCCTGCTGGACACTCTGCCATCCCATACATGCTTGTGCCAATGAGACTGGCCCACACCCAGTGGGCAGATCTGGCTGCAGGCAGTGGTACCAGGTGCTTAGTGATTTTGCTGCCTGCCTGGGACTGCAGCTGAGCCTTTTTATCCAAAATCAAATAAAATTCTTTGATGGATCTTTTGCCCGGCCTGTGTCTCGGGACTGACATGAGGGGTGGGGTGGGGACCTTGTTAGTCCTGGGGTCAGAGATGACTCAAGAGGCAGAGGCTGGAGCTTTCTGGAGAATTTACTGGCCTGGACGAGTGGGCTTCACAGCGCGGTGCTGGAACTCTGGGGCCCCCCACCACACCCCCAGCCGCACACGCCCCATGCACATGCTCCCGTGTGCAGACGGCGGCCCATGCCTCCCTCCTTTTCAGACCCTGAGGGAGGGACGGATGGACAGACGGACAGACAGCACTTCACAGGAAACAGACAGCAGCCTTCAATCAGATGCGACCTCAGGCAGGCACAGCCCCGCCCTGGCCTCTTCCCCAGGGGCCAACAGGTGGCCCCCAGCACCTCCAGGGCAAGGGAGCCAGGCCCCTACCCCAAGGCCAGCAGCCGTTGCCACCCCAGCCCCCACCCGACCCCTTTTATAAAAAGAAGAGACAGCACCTTCTGCTGGACATGCTGGGCATCCACAGCCCAGCCAGCCCCAGCCCAGGACACCCTGGGCCCAAGGCAGCAGTCCTGTCCTGCCTGCTGGGAATCCACGAGGTCCCTTGTTCATCTGCACAGCAGCCCCGAGAGTCCTGTGCACGGCTCACAGGTGCCGCGGGCTTGGGTGGCCATTGTGGTAGAGTTTCTGCTTCACGTGCACCATGTTCCCCGCAGGTTCCTCGAAGGGCCTGTGTGGCCGCCGGCCCAGCTCCCGCAGGCTGCACAGCTTGGGCAGCCAGGTCCATGAGCCATCTGTGGGGGACAAGGTAGTCAGGCACCAGGTGGGTGGGGTGTCCCTGTGGCGGATGCAAGGCACTCACCGTAGCGCCGACCAGCCCTCCAGGCACGCACGGCACAGTGCAGGACGCCGTCCATCCACACCAGGAACCAGCTGATGCAGAAGCCCAGCAGCAGCCCCAGCATGAGGTCTATCTCCTGCTTGGTCACACTGTCGGTCACAAAGTAGTTCTCGGAGGCGTCGACCACCGATTGGTCCCCGTCGTACGGGATCACGTAGTGGATGTGGTGCCTGCGGGCGGCAGGGCGGGCTGGCACCTCTCTGCCCACCCTGGATGGGCCCCCAGGGCACCTTGAAGTACTTGGGAGCAGGCTCTGTGTATTGGAGAGGGAGCCTGGACCCTGGGCCTAAGGCCATGATGGAGCTGCAGGTCAGGGGGCGCCACAGTCCTCCAACACCCAGACCCACCAGCCCCACCCGGCCTTCACCTGCTTCTGAGCTGTCACACTCACTGCCCCCACTGCACTGTACCGGCCTGGGTCTGGCCTCACCTTTTGCCCCCATTGGTGTGCCAGAGGCCCTGGCTCCTGTCCCCACCTGGGCTTAGGATAGACCATGTTTCCCTTGCCCCTCATTGCATGGACAGGTCCTGGGCCCTCTGCTTGGTCCAAATGGTCACCATGGCTCTAGTCTGCCAAAGCCACACCTGCCTCAGCCTCCTCACCCGGTGGCTTTCCAGGCTCAGGCCACTAGCACAGTTAGGGCCCTGTTGGCCTCATGTGGCCCTACGGCTCCCCTCACATCCACAGCTGGTTGGGCATCTCCCCTGGGAGAGTGGCCCTGGAAAAGAAGCAGCCCCACAACAGCAAACCTGGAGGTCCTGGCTGACAGGAGGGGTGCTGCCACTTCTGGGTGCCTAGGGCCATGCTCCAGCCGTGCTGTCCTCTCCCCAGCAGGGCAGGGCATATGAGACTCTCTTGCCACCTGTTCCCACTCCTGGTTGCCTCCTTGCTGCCCCCATGCCCACTCCAACTCCAGCTGCCTGGGTCTGCACGTGGGATCTACAGATACCTCAAACGCCTGCTGAAAATAGCTCAGCTCCCCAGAGCTGCTGCTTCTTCCCTGTGTGGGGAGCTGCAGCACCTACACCCTCCACCAAGAAGCTGTGTCCAAAATGAAAGCCCCAGCGGGGCCCTCGCTGCCTTGGTGATGTCCTGGGCCAGCACAGGCCACACATACACCTTGGAGTCCTTGAGCCAGCAGACAGGGAAGGGGCAGCCCCTTCTTGGCCTCCATCCTTCTCCAGGGCCCTGTGCAGTGTGGCTCACCGGGTGGCAGGGCTTTGGCTACCAACCTTGGCCAGCAGCTATGGAGTGACCATGGCTGACACCTGCCAGCTGCTGCTTACCTGATCATGAGTTCAGTAGCCATTCTCCATCATGACAGAAAAAGAACGCATGTTTTCTATAGTTTCCCTCAGATGGTCTCACTGTACAGTCCAGTCTGACCTTGAACTCAGGTATAGGTCAGGCCAGCTTTGGACTTACAATACTCCAATCCCTCATAGGCCTGCAGCCCCACTCAGCTCGATGGAAACTGTTGATCATCAAATGACTGCAGCTTGTGGTGGCACCAGCACCAGGAGGGGAGGGCCTTCCTACTCCATGGTCTTATTAGCTGCAGTGCTGGCCAAAGTGCACTGTGACAGGACTAGGGCTGTCCACAGCATACCTGCCACCACAGGGAACTCAGGATCCAGTCTCCAAGGGAGCCAGCAACATTCAGGCAGCTGTAAGGATGGCACCATCCTCACCTGCTCTCCACTCAGTACTTCTGTGTCAAAGGTCAAGACCTGTGTACACCTCCACCAGCTTAGACACTGCAGTTCTTTTCCCTGGACCGGCCTCCCCTTAACCCAAGTCTGGCCTCAGGCTGGCTCGGGACTCAGGTCTCCCAGATCAAAGCAGGATGTGCTATGTGCACATATATGTCTGGTTGCACATGCCACACGTGTCCACTCGAGACCTGATGCATGTTGTATATACACACCAGCCACATGCACAAGACACAGCATGTATACCGTGGACATGGACTCAGGGCCCACATCCATGCACTGCACACACTCCTGGCACAAGCATGGCGTGTGTCACACATGGATGCACATTCTCAGCCCTATACACAGCCAGCCTCTCTGAGATTGTCATGTGCATGTATGTGTGTGTGCAAAAAGATGCTGCGCCTCAGCATCGGCTTACACACAGCCCTCCATATACAACTTCACATGTAGGCATGTACTAAGCACATACATGTGCACACTGCACACACATGGGTACAGGAGTAGACTGTCATAGTGTACTGCAGATACCCCACGTGCAAACCCATGATGCAGCTGGTGCACCCACACGGAGACATTCTTACATGTTCCCCTGAACAATGCACTGTATATTGTCCTATATACATGTCCTTTGCACACACATGTATGTTGTCAATATACAAAAGTCTGTATGATGAAACCCTGTATGCAGAAATGTGTACAAAGCACATACATGTAGACATACACACAGGAACACTGGAGCAGTGCCGCGTTCCATGTTCCTACACGCACAGGCAGCTCAACTTAGCTCCCACACTACAGGTGCCCATTCTACATCAGGTCAGTGCTAGTACACATTCTGTGCACACACACCGCCCAAGTGAGCCTCCACTGTGTTTCACAGGCAGACCCACACTGGTCACAAAACAGTAGTCCACACATGTGGAGTGTGTGCCTAATGTTCATGGGACTAAGTGGAGGCCCAGAATGTGCCCACCTGGTGGGAAGGGGACTTGGGCTGTTGGATAGGGGGACAAAACTGCATCAGGCAGGGAATAAGTGGCCTCCCTATAAATTCCCCCACTGTGCCCAGCATGTGGGTGTCACGCACCCTCGCCTTTTCTAATGCCTGTATTCTGGAACACATGTGTCTGCACCCCAGGCATGTGACACACTTAAGAGGCATGCACCTACCCTGATGCTCACGCACCTGAGCCACTACATGTGCACAGAATCTGAAACTGGTGCTGGGTGGGGATGAGAAGCACAGGGTCTGGGGCTCAGGCCCCATCCTTGCCTAGCTGTGTGACCTTGGGCAGGTCTATCCTTAAAGCTTCTGACCACTTCCTCATCTGTCCAGCAGGGACAACGGTCAAGGCAGGCCCACACTGGTGGGTCTCACGCCGCAGGAGGGCCTCTGTAAAATGAGTGCATGCCTGTGTGCGCGTGGGGTATGTTCGCACATGTCTATGCACAGACAGTACACACATGCGCGGCTCATGAGAAGATGTTTATTTCATACATGGACATACATACATGCATGGTCAGGGAGACAGGAAATTGTTGGTGGGTGTGGTGGGGTGTGCTGTGACCTTGAACAAGCCAGCCCCACTCCTGCCTCTGTGCCCCTCCACACTGAGGGTCGTGCCAGATGCCCTCCAGGCAGGTTCTGCCCACCACAACCAGTGCCTGCCTGCCCTGGGCCCACAGCAAAGGCCATGGGCACAGGAGCCCCAAAGGCATCTGCTGTTCTGGGCTTGACCCTCCCAGGGCTGGGCCTTCTGGTGACCACCACCTGGGCTGCCACATTCAGGCCTCCTGGCCAGGGACCAGGGCAGCTCTGCCACCACCTGGAGGCCCCTTCTGTGAAGTCATGGGGTGGTACAGGCCTCCCGTCTGGAGACACCCCTCCCCCAGCACCTGGCCCAAGGAGCCTGGGTGGCCCAGTCCGCGCTGCCCACCTCATGTGTGATCACGCGTGTTGTGCCCAGTGCCGGGGCGCACTCACCGGCCACAGTTGCAGTGGCAGACTCGGTCCTCGCCCCGCAGGTGCGGGAGAATGTAGTTGTGGAAGCGGTCCAGCAGCGCGTTCATGTCCATCAAGCACGCGATGGCCTAGAAGAGCCCATGGCCTGTCAGGGGGAGAGGTGGGCCGGGCCGGAGACGGCCAAGGGCCACGGAAGGAGCGCGGGGCACTGGGGACAGGAACAGGGTTCAGGGAGAGAAGCGCAGGGCACTGGGGAGGGAAACACAGGGCCCTAGCAGAGATCATGGGGCATCCAGAAGGACCAGGAGGGCCGCGCAGGCCAGTAAACAAGGCAGCAGCGGTGGAGGGGGAGGCGCGCGCCCGTGCGGTGGGTACAGGGGACGCGCGCGGGAAGCCCCTCCGCTCACCATCACGATCGACGCCCCCAGAACCATGAAGATCATGGTGTTCGCGCTCATGGACATCGGGCGGGGCCGGGCCGGGCCGGAGCGCCGCCCCCCGGCCCCGGCGCCCCCCCGGCCCCGGCCCGATGCTGAGCCCCCGCCGCCTCCGCGGAGGTCAGCACACGAGCGGCCACAGCCCCGGCCTGGAGCAGTGGGGGACTGGGTGGGACATTCAGGTAGATAGATGCTGCTGGGCTCACTGCGCTTCGCCTTCTAGGCGCCCGCCTGGGTCCCGGCTCAGGATTTGGCTCCGGTGGGCCCCGCGTCTTCCTCCTCCCCCTCCCTGCACTGCCAGCCTCCGCCTCCAGGAGGGACCTTGGTATTGCCCCGCCCCACGCCGGCGCGTCTGCCTGCTGTGCACTGGGTCCTCCTGCCCTTCCGCTGGCTCCAGACAAGGCTCTGGCAGCAGCGTCCCCTCCTTCTAGAATGCGTGTCCATACACGAAAGAGATCATCCGGCAGCTTGGCCAGAGGAGGCCGAGAGCAGGTGCAGGGCTAGGGGGGCCTGGAGACCAGGCGGCCACCCCGAGTTCGGCCTGCCCTGTGGAAGGTGATGACGCAGTCGCTCGAGCTGGAGTCGCTGTCTCCAAGGTCCGCTCTGAACTGAGGTCAGGTGGGGCCCCGACCCTGCCCCGCAGCTCGTTGGGGAAAGATCCAGTATTCCAGTTTAGGAGCTGCCAGGCTGGCCCTCTCAGCATGCCTGGCAGTCCTTCCCCTCCTTCCAGAACCTCAGGACACGGGGGAGGATCCCCTGGAAGAAAGGCTGCGTGGGAAGTGCTAACACCACGGGCCAGGGTTCTTAGCCCGAGCCTGCTGGGACTCAGCATACCCCTGGCAGGGCCAAGCAAACAGCTTGGAAGCTGGGTGCTCATGGTACGCCACTTCCTCCCGGCCTTGGTCACCACAGCCTTGGGGGAGAAGGGTGCAGGAATTGAGGACAAGACTACTAGCAGCATGTCGTTTATTGGGCAATTCTGGGTCCTCTCCTGACAGGACACAGCCCGCTGTTGCTCAGGTATGCGCACAATCTGCAGTTGGGGAGGATAGGGCCAGGCGCGGTTACAGGCACACATGCGGGGCACGTGCACAAACCGTCTTTCTATGGCTGAAGGGGCGAAGACAATCTGGCACCTGTCTTTCTCGTTCCCATTCCCCTTGTACATTGTACTGGGGTGACACCGCGGTACCCCACAGACACTGGGGGTAGACAGTATGGGGGAAGCACTCAGGAAGGCCCAGGTGGGGCTCAGTAGAAGCACACAGTATGCAGGAAGGCCCGGCCACTCTTTTCCTCGAACTCCTGCAGCAGCTCGTCAATCTCGTTCTCCATATCCTCCGTGTGCTGGATCTGGGGAGAGTACACCTTTAGCACCACTCAGTAGACACAGGCCCCTCCCGCCAGGCCTCCACAGAGCCCCGCAGAACCCTAAACGCAGGACTGTGGGGCTGGGTCTGGAGCAAAGGAATCATTTTTGCAAAATCCTCTCCACCCTATAGGGAAGCAAAATAAGGAACAGAAAGGGAAACGCAGGTGCCCAGAACTACCACCAAAGAGGCAGCTGTGCACTGCAGATCTGTGCACAGTAGGAGCCCTTCGGGGAACCAAAGCTTGACTGGGTCTGGGTGGCCAGGCCAAGGGGGCTTGGACCTGGGTCCCACACGGTACAGCTCAGGCCTACTCATCTGTGGGTCCCTCTTGGCCAAGCCAGTTCCCTCACTATGTGTCACACTAGAACAAGATGGTGTGGTGACCACACAATCCCTAAGAAAGTGGCGAAGCCCTGAGGCCTTAGGGAGGTCACGGCCTGGATGGACAAGTTTGCAGGGTATAGGACATGTGCCATAGGCATGCAGAGAAGGATGTCAGGGGCCCTTTTGGCAGACCCTGCCCTGTCACCTCCTCTGTTGGCTGTGGTTGGGACTGAGGGTCCACACAGGGGAGAAGGACTGGAGGCTTAGTGGACAAACAAGGCCATCCTCACACATCTACTATCAAGACACCAGGCAGAACATGAGCCAAAGCCAGTTGGCTGCTCCCCAAAGGTGTGCACAGCACTGCATGAAACTGCCTTTCAGCTTCTGCTGTAAGGCACGGGTGTGGCCTTGGCCCATCCCCATCCAGGCACCCAGTACTCACACACTGGCAGAGCTCGCAGATGAGGAAGGCCCCCAGGGTGGCCTCCTCGTGGTTGTCCTGAATGTCCACGTTGACCACATGCACTGGCTGGCAGGTCTCCTGTTCTCTGGAATTCAGATCTGATTGGGACAAAGTAACAAAGACATTGGTGGCTCCAGAACCAGGCAGCAAAAGTCTCATATGGGGCTCCACCTGACCCTGGCTGGGCTTACTGTTGCTGGACTCTGGGGTTTGGGAACATGACTAAGGACTACACGTGACCAGGCAGGGGACTTCTGAGGAGGCGCCTACAGGAAGGCTGAACTCAAGGCCTTAGTCAAGCTCAAGCTAAGCCTGCGCTCGGTGTCCATCCCATCCTAGGCCAAGGCCTCCCACAGCAGCAGTAACAGTGTCACAGCACAACTCACACCACTCAGCCCCCATACAGGGGACAGCTGCAGCCCACTGGGGCCACTATGCTGGCTATGCTGTACACATCTTCAGCAAAGGCCGGAGAGCCCAGCCTGCCTACCTCCTGGGGCCTTTGCTCATCATCCAGGACCCCAGCACCAGATGGCTGTGCAGGCTGGGAAGGGCCTCTGTCCTTGTGCTGCTGCTCCAGTGCCCACAGGCACCAAAAGCCCTTCCCAACCCTGGCTGACAGACAGCTTCCTGGCGTTCCTGAGCACAGCTGCATGGGGCTCACCTTCCACCACCTGGTCATAGACCCTCTCTTCACAGGTCAGGATCAGATCAAACAGGTCCTTGCAGTTCTGGAACCTTTCTGGCCGAGGCTTGATTCTCTTATTTCTGTCCAACATATGCAAAATTCCATTCTGTGTATAGCTGAGTCCACATGTTAAGGAGCTTTAGACATCTGCTTTTGTTCAGTAACCCAGAAGTGCTGTGTTGTTCCCACCCTGGCCCCCTTCCCTCACGGCCTCTGCAGGTGGGCTCCAGGACACAAAGAAAAGGATCAAGCAACCCTGACTCCAGGGGAAGACTCAGGGAAGCAGAGACCCAGATGGGTCTGTCACAGAACCCACTCCACCATGCTGAACTTGGTGGCCAGTCACGTCCAAGGGCAGTGTCTGCTTACTCTGAAATGAGCCTTCAGCAGACAAAGCTACCTGAAAACCAAGTCCCAAGACAGCACAGCAAAGAGCAGAAAAGCTCTGGAAAACCTACTATTTTTTGGACGGGAACTCCAAGAACAGGAAGGCCTGGGAAACCTCTGTGGCATAAAAATCAAGACAAGGTTGGGCCCGGGATACAGCTCAGTGGTTCCGGTGCCTGTCTTGCAAGCGCAAGGATCTGGGTTTGATCCCCAGTAACCACATAACAATACTGGGCGTAGAGACTCACCCTAGCAGCAATCAGTACCACATATCACAGTGCCAGGCGTGGTGGCTCACGCCTGTAATCCCAGCACTCAGGAGGCAGAGACAGGAAGATTGCTGTGATGTGAGTTGGAGGTTGAGCTCAGGACCAGCCTGAACCACAAAGTGAGACCCTGTCTCAAAAAACCTTAAAAAAAAAAAAAAAAAAAAAAAAACCAAGACAAGGTTGGGCTGGGGATTTAGCTCAGTGTTTCTGGCCCCTGCCTTGCAAGCCTAAGGGTCCAGGTTTGATCCCTGGTAACCACATACAACAATGCTGGATGTGGAGACTCACGTCCACCAGCAATCAGTACAACATACCACAGTGCCAGGCATGGTGGCTCACACCTGTAATTCCAGCAGAGGCAGAGGCAGGAGGATTACTGTGTTTGGGGCTGGCCTGGGCTACACAGTGAGCACAGGGCCAACCTGAGCAAGGCCCTGTCTAAAAAAAATAAAAATAAAAATAAAAAATCAAGACAGGGTGGCCCAGGAGGGAGAAGGAACCACAGAGGGCATGACAAGGCCTGAAGTGAGGTGTTCAGCTAAGCTCTACCTACAAATAGTATGACAGGTACTATCCCTGAGGCTTTCATGGGGCCATGCAGGGGACATGCCCCAAAAGGCCAGAGAAAGGTACACTTCCCTGAGGACCAGAGAGGGATCCTCATGGGTACCCCATGGCTAAGGAGTCATCTGAGTCCCTCCAGACATTTGGGGAAAAGCACCTTGCTGATCCTATTTTAGTTAAAAGACTACTTAAGAAACTGGGCACTGGGGAATGGACATGTGGCCTTACATGGCCTTACACACAAGCCACATACCCAGTCCCAGACTTAGGAACTGTATGACTTTTTTCCAACACCAGGATCAAACCACTACCACTGAACTATATCCCTAGCCCTATTATTTTTGGAGGGGTTTGGATTGAGATTGGGTTTCATTATGTTCAGGCTGGTCAGGTAGCCCAGGGTAGCCTTGAATTCATAGTGCTTCTGCCTAAACCTCCCACTGGGATTACATGCATGTGCCCCTACACCTGGCTATTTTTGTTTTTTTGAGACAAGGTTTCATTGTATAGATAAGGCTGGCTTCAAACTCACAACCCACAGCCTTTCAAGCTGCTTGGATTATACATCTACCCACTATGCCCAGACTGTCCTGGATAAAGCCAAATGAGCAGAGGTCTAGGTAACTGGGGAATGGACATGTGGCCTTACACACAAGCCACATATCCAGTCCCAGACTTAGGAACCTGCTTGGAACCCAGACGTGGGAACAAAGGGCAGAAGGTACAAGTAGCAGCTAGAGGCACTGCTCAAATGTGGGGTCTCCAGGGTGACCAGCAGTGCTGTGCAGAAAGGGCCCATGTCTATTCCAGCACTGGAACTATGTCAGGAACACCAGGGGTGCCTATCCCAGCCCCTGGACTGTACCCAGAAGGAGGTTAGGGGGACCTGCCTAGCAGTGACTCTGGCCATCCTGAGGACCAATGTCTGTTCTTGACCACTGTGTCCTATTGAAGATTAAAATGACTAGATTACAAAATCTTTGTTTTGTTTACAAATGTTAAGAGCTTCACAATACACTGTCAGATGAAGATTTAAACCAGACAGGAGGTTTCCCCTTAGCCCAAGAGATCAAGGCCAGCCTGGAACCAGTGAGACTCACAAAGGGCTGTGTGTGGCTCAGTGGCAGAGAGCTTGCCTAACAGGCACAAGTCCCAGGTTTGATCCCCAGTACCACAAAAAAATGAGAAAGATAAAACAAAGTGGAAATTTGTATCTCTAATCTATTTCTTCAAACATTCAGCCCTCCAACCCCACTGTTTATGGCCAGCATCATAAAGTACACAAGGTTTTAAGAAAACAATAAAGTGGGACCCTGGGTAAGATAATCATAGGAAAAAAAGCTTGGTTTTGAAACCCTCCTGGATAGGAGGTCTACATAAGGAAATAGTCTCAACAGCACATCACAAATTGGTTCTGACCCAAATCACAGTAGCAGGCCATGTGGCTGACATGGGGCTCAGGACTTAGAGGAAGGGCACTCAGGAATGGATTGCTGTGTTGAGTGGCTGCTGTAGTGTCTCAGTGGCTGGACACGGCCCTTCCTGCTGCACTTGACAAGGTCTTCCCCTGTGGCTTGGCCAGCTGCATCATCTTGAAGTGGTCACTATACTGCTGTTCCAGGTGACCCTGTAACTCTTTTGCTGCAGCATTGCCTTGGATCCTGGCTGTGTCCTGTGGGCACTGCAGAGTCCCCATGCACAGAGACCTAACAGGATGACCAGCCTTCCCTCAGGCTCTTGTTGGAGACAGATGGCCAGCCTTTATTACTGTCTTGCTTTGCCCTCCAGTGCCTCCCATTATCCCCTCCTGGAAGGCAGGCTGTTTGGGCCAGCTGGGAGACGGTGCTGGCACCAATCTTTTTGGCCCAGGCAGGAGACAGGATGTCAAAGCACTGCCCTGGACTTACACTGCCAGTGCCCAGGAAGCTCAGGTCCCCAGGATCAGCCTATGCCTCCAGGGGAAGCCCTGAAAGTGACACAAGTCCTTCTGGTGATTGCTGCATGTGTATGAGGGATATTAGTGGGTAGCAACACTGACTTAGTGATTTGCCCAGGCTAAAGCAGTGGGACCAGCCAGGGAGGGAGAGGCTAGCACTGTGGGGACTGGGTGGGCTGAGGGAGGGACATCCTGATGTCTGTCTGAACAACAGACCAAAGGCATATACATCCTTGCTCTCCTCCAGAACGGAACCCCAGCCTTCACACTAAGCATCTGTCCCCAGGCCTTTTATTTTATTTATTTTATTTTTTTTGAGACAGGGTCTCGGTTTTTGTAGTTCAGGCTGGCCCTGAGTTCAGCCTCAAACTCACATCACAGCAGTCCTCCCACGTCTTCCTCCCAGGTACTGGGATTACAGGCATGAGTCTCCACACCCAGTATGTATGTGGTTAGCGGGGTTCAAACCCGGGCCCTTGCGCTTCCAAGACAGGCGCCCAAACCACTGAGCTAAATCCCTGGCCCCCTTTTAAAATTTTTTTTTTTTTTTTTTTTTTGAGACAGGGTCTCGCTTTGTGGTTCAGGCTGGCCCTCAGCTCAGCCTCAAACTCACATCACAATCCTCCTGCCTCTGCCTCCCGAGTGCTGGGATGACAGGCGTGAGCCACCACGCCCGGCACTGTGGCCCGGCACTGTGGTATGTGGTACTGGTTGCTGCTGGGTGTAGGTCTCCACACCCAGTATTGTTTTTTTTTTTTTT
>PVIR01039168.1:0-14164 GCA_004026965.1 Petromus typicus | reverse complement strand
TGAGCTCAAGGATTTCCTTAGTGACTTTTTGTCCAGTTAATCTGCCTCTTTGTGACAGTGGGTATTGAGGTCCCCTACTATTTTTGTATTGGTGTTTATCTGGTTTTTCAAGTCCATTGATAATTGTTTTGTATAGTTGGGTGCATTAGAATTTGGAGCATAGATATTTAAGATTGTGATTTCTGTCTCTTGGATTTTTGCCTGAACTAAAAGATAGTGTCCATCTTTATCTCTCTTTATCAGCTTTGGCTTGAAGTCTATTTTGTCTGCAAATAAAATGGCCACTCCTGCTTTCTTGCTGTTTCCAGTCGCATGGAGTATTGTTTTCCATCCCTTTACTTTTAGTCCATGGGTTCCTTTCTGAATTAGGTGTGTTTCTTGTATACAGAAGATTGTAGGATCTTGTTTTTTGATCCACTCTGCCAGTCTGCATCTCTTAATTGGTGCGTTGAGTCCATTGACATTAATCATTATGACTGATATAGGTAAATTGAGTGCTGCCATGTTTTCCTGTTCTTGGCTGTGTTATTCTACTTCTGCCCTTTCTCCATCAGTTTCTTGTTTGGTCCCATGGGTTGACTCGGTTAGGTCCCATGAATTTGTAACTTTCCTTATTTTTCTCCAAGATATTCTTTAAAATGTTTTGGAGCACAGGTTTCGTATTTGTGAAGTTTTTCAGGAGTTCTTTGTCATGAAAGTATCTTATTTCCCCATCAATTTTGAAGGATAATTTTGAAGGATACATGAGTCTGGGTTGGAAGTTGTTTTCCTTTAGGGCTTGGAAGACTTCACTCCAGGCTCTTCTTGCATTGAGTGTTTGAGTTGAGAAGTCCGTTGTGATCCTGACAGGCTTCCCTTGGAATGTAACTGTTTTCTTTTCTCTGGCTGCTTTCAGTATTTCATTCTTTTTTTGAATATCTGGGACTTTTGTGATGATATGCCTGGGTATAGATTTTTTCATGTCACAGGCATGTGGCATTCTGTATGCTTCATATATTTGTATGTCCAATGCTTTACCTTTTTCTGTGCAGTTTTCTGCCATTATCTGTGTGAATAGCTTTTTGATGTCTTTAGCATTGTCTCCTGCTTCCTCAGTGACTCCAATCAATCTTATGTTATTCTTCTTTGAATTATCTAGGAGCTGTTGGATTGACTTTTCATTATTACTTGCTTTTTTCCATAGATTATGCCTTTCCAGTTCATTGGTTGAGATCCTGTCTTCTAGGTCTGAAATGCAGTCTTCTGCCAAATTCATTCTCTTGTGCAAGCTTTCATTTTGTTTCTTAATTTCCTGGGCTTCTGCTTGTAGGTGTTTAAAAGGTTCCAGTGCTTTTGCTATCTTGCATTCTATCAACTCGATGATTTACTCTTTAGCTTTATTAATCATCATGTTGACAGTGTCCAGTATCTCTGCTTTCATCTCAGAGATCAGTTCTGATTTCCATTTTACTAGATTTGCTTTGGTTACCATTTCTGAGGGCCCTGGAGACTGGGCTTCACACTTCTCTATTTCCCTTCCCCCTGTGTTACTTGGAGGTGAGGATCTTTGTGTCTGAGATTTGGAGTGTTTCCTCATCTCTGACCTGCCCTGTTTTCTGGCACTGTTTGTTGCACATTACTTTCCTCTTAATAGTTAGGAACCTTAAAATAGCAATATTTCCTGGGTTGCTCTTTGCAGTCTGTATTGGTACCTAAAGAAAAACCCCTAGTTCTTGCACACCATATGAGGCACTCAATCAATACAGTCAGAACACCTTCCCCTGTCTGCTTTAGAGGCAGGGAGACTGTGGCTCCTGAACTGCTACAATGGCACTGTCTGAGGTTGCAATGGGCCCATCTGCTCAGCAATACAGAGTCTCTGGGCTCACTTGTGCATTTGGCCTGGGGGCCAGTAGGCTGTAGGCCCTATGCAGTTGCAGTGTTAGGGTCTGCTGTTCCAACAGGCTCACCTACTCACCAATACAAGCTGACTGGATGTGCTTCTGCAGTTACTGTGGAGAAAATCAGACTCTGACCTGCTAACCTCAGTCCCTGGGCACTCTTCCAGCATAGGCCTGGAGGCCAGTAAGCTCTAACCCCGGCACAGATTCGGTAACACAGATTCGGTGCCGCAGTCACCGATTCCTGAGCCGCCCGCTGCTAAACTCAGTCCCTTGGCGCTCTTCCGGTGTGAGCCTGGAGACAAGTAAAGTCCAATCCCGGTGCAGATTCAGTGACACAGACTCGGTGCCGCAGTCACCATTTCCCGAGCCGCCTGCTGCCAAACTCAGTCCCTGGGCAGTCTTCCGGCATCTGCCTGGAGGCCAGTAAGCTCTAACCCTGGTGCCAATTCGGTGACACAGACTCGGTGCCGCAGTCACCATTTCCCGAGCTTCCCGCTGCTAAACTCTGTCCCTGGGCACTCTTCCAGTGTTGGCCTGGAGGCCAGTAAGCTCCAAACCCGGTGCAGATTCAGTGATGCAGACTCAGTGCCGCACTCGCTGTTTCCTGAGCCACCTGCTGCTAACCTCAGTCCCTTGGCGCTCTTCCGGTGTGAGCCTGGAAACGAGTAAACCGGTTTGCGGTTAATTCTTAATCCTTCTCCATAGACTCTCCTTCATTTCAAGAGTGCTTATTTGATCATTCTTGGTGCTTTCTGAAGCCATTCTGGAAGTCTCCTTCTGTGTTTTTTGAGTTGATTAAAAAACAAGACAAAGCAAAACAAAGCAAAACAACAACAACAAAAGCAACAAGAACACAACATGGTGGTGCTGCTGGTGAACACCATCCAAAATAAATGCCCACCTGTCTGAATATTATCGTGTGTCCTGGTCAATCTATCCATCAGACTGGCATCATGCAACATTACCACTTTTCCAAAGCCTAAATGACCTCAAAAGGTAAATGTTTCAGATCACTTTTGGATATTGATGGCCCCCTGACAGTGCAAGTAAAGACATGAGAAGCCATCCAGAACTGCTTCAGTAAGTGGTTAGAATGGTGGGACAGGTGTGGTGGAGGTGAGGGTTAGTATTTGGAGGGTGATGAATACAGTATATTTTTTATTGTAACAATTTTTATTTTTTAAATTTTTAACTTAAGCATTCACCTTATATTTTGATCCCATGTCGTGCTCACTTTGGCAGCACACATACTAAAATTGATAACACCTCATTTCTCTGCCTAATGAACTCTTTAGAATCAGAAAGTTTATTGGAAAAATGCTGTAAGTGATTGGTTTATTTCCCATAGGTGAGACAACAGTACTTTATCATTGAACCGAGAAGCAAAAAACTATTGGGTTAGAGGGAGAAGTGTCTCCACAGGTTTCTCATACTAGTTTGCTCTGTGCAAAAGTCTCATATGGTGAAATTAAACTAGACATCTCCAAAGCAAATACCTTTGGGGCCAAGATGAAATGTGAACAAGTGAGATCAGTCTTGGTGAAGGCCGAGGAATGAGTGACAGTGTACTTCCTCGGGGGTAGAGGTGCTCACTAGCTTTTGTCAAGCACCCACCCCTTCCACTTCTAGATTTTGCAGTCTTTCCTATTAAAAGGGCAATTGGCATTTCCTCTTCCTTTGACTCTACCTAATCCGCGTAGTTTGTTTTGTACCCTTGAAAAAGCCAGCTCTAATGGTGCTGACCCTCGCGGTGAAGAGCATTGTGTGTTCTCCTTGTCTCTTTCCATTTTGGGAGCAGATTTGAAGCTTCCTAGCTAATCTCCTGGTGTCCGGAGGGGGATGGGCGAGGCGGAGCCAGGCCATCCCGGAGCTACTAGCTGACTTCCAGACAGTGAGCAAAACAGATGCTTTTTCTTATACGATGCTGAGCTTCTGATGGTTTTCATGCAGCAACATCATCAGAGATAGAGAACTAATTGGCTTTCTTTCCCCTTCAAGCAGTTTCATTCTATCATAAGCGTTGTAGGATAGAGCTGCAGTTCCAAATTCTAGTCGCTTTCAAGGAAGAGAGGAAAAATAAACAAAGAAGTGAGGATGGTGCCTGGAGAAGTTGTATGGCTTTTCTACCAAGGGCTGCTGACTCTTGGCTCCTATAAAAGGTGATGGTGCAGTAGTGTGTTGCCAAGGTACTGAATATTTGAAAAAAAAAAAAAAAACATAAAGTTTGATTATTCAGTGAGACTTCCAAAATTTAATTTTTGGAGATAGTTAAATTTTAGGACTCTGTAAGAGTAGGATATATGATAGTATTACTAACATATGCATTTCTCCTTTATTAGTGGAATACATAGATTCATGTATATGAATAGATATTCATATTTTAGGGTCATCCTTAGCCATATTTAGGCTCTTGACTATATATGCTGTTGTTAGCTCTAATATTGAATGATCTTTAAATCACAACATGGTGCAAATCTGTGGTTTTCCTCAGCTTGTTTTATGTGTATCTGTTTTCTAAGGAACTGAACAAATATATCATTTAAAATACACACAACACATACTAATCTGCCTCTTGTTGCTTTTCTTATAAATGCTCTCATAATACTGAAACCACAGACAGCAAACAAAATCCAGACAAATCAAAAAATTCCCAACTACCTACAAATAAGTAACATCAACTAATTCAGATATTTAAACATACATTAAAAACTCAATGGTATTTAGAAACTGACATTTTTTCTTTTAAACCAGTATAAGCTCTTTTTTTTTCAAATTTAATATCTATTCCTGTCTTTTAAGATTTAAACATTTAAAATGATTTACTGTTTTAGTAAGAAGTCTATAGTCTGCTTTTGAAACAAAGTTCATGTATCAGTGAAGAACAGATATTTTTAAATTTCTTTAAATTCTTTTTCTTAGTAAACCAGCCATCAGCTAGAAAAATGACCTGGCATCTCTATTAAAAGAAAAGAGACTAGAAAGCTTTCCTTCTAAATCTTCATTAACTTCCCCTATTAGGCCGGTAAGAGAGATTCCATCTCCGGATTTAGTCCACCATGGATTATGAAGCTAGGATAATTAAATGGGAGGGATACAACCTTCTCACTGAGTGCCTGATTGGATTAATGATTAGGCAGGACTTGCAAAATGAAGATGTGTGTGTGTGTGTGTGTGTGTGTGTGTATGTGTGTGTGTGTGTGTGTGTGTGTGTGTGTGAATTTAATTTAAATAAAATGTAGTTAGTGCTATCCAGCTGCACTTTGGATACAGGGTAAGGAATTCACAGAACACAGAGCAGGCAATTCCTGCTCTGATAATGTAGATTAAATGAAGAGTAAGTGGAAGAGCCAGTACCGGGGCATATTTTATTTTATATTTAGAATAATGGGTTAAGGTACATTAGCTACAATTGTTTTATACTTCATTGTGCTTATAAAGCTGTGGTACCTTCTCTACATTTCTTTTTATTAATGCTTTTGATTCCTTACCAACAATAGTAAAAAGAAAAGGACATTTAACCCTTGTTAAGTATCAATGATGAGTATTAATCTGCATAAGACCCTATTTTGCAATAAGAGGAGCCTGAAACTCAGGAGACTGAATATCCTATTGAGATATCATTTTCTCTGAGTCTTGCTGGGTCTTCATAGTCTGAATAAATGTCTCTATAGGGACCCTAAAATCCACCATATACTTCTACCCCACAACATCCTAACATTTTACTTACAGTTACTGATAATTGGAGTCCATAAATTCATAGATCCTTTTGTTCCAGGTCTCTGCAATGTGGACTTGCCCATTAGCAAAATGGTTGACCAGAAGAATCCAAAGAACGTGGACAGAGGTGGCATTTGGTTTACAGAAACTTATTTATTTTTGGAAGCAGAAGAGTGCACAGCTGAGGAAATGGTGCGTGTGTCTCCGGTGCCGAATCGGGTCCCAGGTCCAGCAAACGGGTCATGCACTTTAGAAGCACTGGACCACTGAAGTTCCTCTGGATCCCACATGTTGCTTCTAGCTCTCAACTTTGTGCTTCTTCTAATGTGGACTCTGGGGAAACACAGAATGTTGCCTTATTTTATCTTGTTTTGATTTTTCAATAAATATGTTTCATTTGAATATATATTAAAGACGTATTTCAGGAAAATTGTAAATAAAACCAATGAAGAAATTTTTCTCTATCAGTTGTCCTGAAGTAAATGAAGAGTTATTTCCAACAGCCCATCTGTACTCTCATTCCTGCTTTCATTTCAACTTTAGCCCATAAAGCCCCTAGAACTCAGCATGGCTGCCTCTCATGACTACTCTTAGTTTTAGCTGGAAACACCACTGTCCTGAGGTGTCCATCTTAACCCTCTGCACAAATGTTTTTCCTTTTTGCTCCATTTTCCTCCTTTCTCCCATTTCCTTCTTTCCCCTCAGTGATTCATCTCCGTGGTTCAACTTAATTTTGTGCCTCTTTCTGGGCTCTGAGAGCTCTTTGTTTCTGTGACCATGAATGTGAGCATGAGACGTTGAATCCTGTCTAATCTGCATGGAGGCAAATTTCTTTTGTTCCTTTTTTCTCTTTTTCTCTCTTTCTTTCTTTTTCTCATTTTCTCTTCTCCCCACTCTTTCTTTCCTTAACTGTCTCTCCTTCTCATTTATTTGTTTCTCCCTCAATCCCTCCCTTTCTTCCCCCATCCCCTGCCTTTTTTCCTAGTTTTTGGAGGCAGTTATTATCTGTCAAGTTCACTCTCTTGAATCACATGCATTTGATCATTAGTCCTGGAATTCTCTCATTTCTCATCCAGCTGCATGACTGAGAACATTGGGGTGGGAAGATGGTTCTGGATCCAGAAGGCTCATGGTTGCAGCCTCTCATCCAGTACCACGCCCACCAAATTTTGTGCTTATGCTTAGACACAAGTGTAGAAACAAGGATTGAGAGAGATAAGTCTGTACCTATTCAAGTGGAAACTGTGTGCACTAGGAGAAATGCATTTTTCTTCCTCTTTGGCTTCAATACATTTCCCATGGAGTGCAAAGGACTTTGTCTTGTCTCTCAGTGGAACGATGAACGGATCTGGTTCTGTCTGCAGAAAATGTGCACTGAAATGGAATGGCCAACACACATCTGGATGACTTGCCTTCTTCTCTTTTAACCTCACTAGTTTGAAGAGGGAGCAGCCAAGACAGAGAATCAGCAGGCTTTCTTGGCACCCACTGTCTTATGTGTGACCAAGGCCAAGATGAGGGAATGATTAAATGAGTTAGCTCACTGGCTTGCAGTTCGATGCACCAACTATTGCCTCACTGTGGAAGCACCACAGCTTGGAGTCTGGATTGTGGGCCTGGTTGGCACTTGCTGCTCTTGGGAATGAAAGAGAGATGTGATCATTGCTCTCTCAGCTGTTTGTTTCTGAGCAGCATGTTCAAAAAATGTTCTGAATACTGAGTTCAGAACCAGAAAAATACACTCGCACATTCAGCTCAGCCAAGGTTTAAATATTTTCTCTGGCAGAAATTAAAGAGACTGGCAATGATGTTGTCCTTTAAAGCCAAGAATGTCAAGGGCAGGGCTTACAGAAGATAGGTCTTTGAGGTGTATGAGGTGATTAAATGCTCAATCTTCTAAGAACTATTTCTCATTTGAAATATTGGGCATTCATATCAGAGAAATGAAAATATATTTCACACAGAAACATGTCTACCAATGAGCATCTAAGCTCAGAATAGCCTAAAGCTGGAAACAACTCAACTACCCTCTAGGGGACAAATGATGGGATGGAGGAAGATCCATCCATCCCATGGCCTGAGGCTCAGTGCTGGAAAGAAGGGACTGAGCCGTGTTGGATAGTGTGGCTGGATCTTCGGGAGTTTGCCTCATGGAAAAACCAGCTTCATATTGACATGCTGCCCAATCACACTGGAATGATGAGTTGTGTAACTGCAGGACAGGTAGGCGGCTGCTGGGGATAAGGGTGGAAGTGAAGGATAGTTGTAGCTTCAGAGAGTAGGAGTAGGGAATCTTTGGCTGACAGAACAATTCTGCCCTTGTACCTACATAAAAGATAGCATCCCTCCTATGCATGCGCGTATGCGTGCGCGCGCGTGCGCACACACACACACACACACACACACACACACACACATGTGCACAGACAGACAGACACACCGTTCTGGCTGAATCTGAATGAGCTCTGTGCACTGCATATGTATCAGCTTCCTGGTTTGCCAGTGGTACTGTACTTGAGCAGGGCCCTGTCATTGTAAGAGGTAGTGGTCTGAGTACAGTAGACTTCTACACAGCTCTCTCTCTCTCTCTCTTTCTCTCTCTCTCTCTTTTAAATTCTTATTCTAGGATTATTTTAGAACAGAAAGTTATAAAAATTAATCTCTCTGTGTGTGATAGAAGTTTATTGTGGTTTGGGGGAATGAAGCCCAAGTCCTTAACATATACTATTTATTTCTTTCCATTTTAGACATTTTAAATGAATTTAGATTATAACCTGCAATATAGTACAGTTGGATAGAAATAGGCAATGCATTGTTGATCTGTTTATAGTCGAAAGAGAAGAAAAACAAGTTTGTATGGAGTATAATAATGCTAATATCTGGCTTTCTAGTCTCCCAGCTCTGGTGGTGAGAGGAGCTGGTGTGTCCCTCCATGAGCTTCCAGCTTATGCTTTCCTGTACCCTGGATACTGTCAGCACTGCTGCTATGTTTCTTTGGTCATTTGTTCACACTGGCTTGAATTTGTCTATTCCACATGGCAGGTGTCCTTTCCTTAACTTACAGCTCATGAGGAAGAACAGTGTTTGCATACAATAAGTAACAAGGAGCTGAATGGGCATCATGTCCTGTGGGCATCTTTGAGTTAGGTGTGTTAAGTACTGTATCAATTACGATAGTTTCTCTTGTATGTGACAGAAAAAACTACCCAAATTGAACTGAGCTAAAAGGAAAATGTTTCAATACATTCAACTGAAAAGTGCAGAAAGATGTGCATCCCACACTGCTGTTTTCTCCCATCTCTGAATTCTCTGCATTCTGGGAGTCACATGAAAGCTACAGCTGCCTTAACCTTAATCTTTCAACTGCAGTCCAGCTGACCAGTATATTTTTGATAGCTCCCTCAGAAGTCAAAGTGTTCACTCCTCTGGCTCAGCCTGGGTCATGCTACCGTCCCTGAACCAACCACTCGAAGGGAGACTGTGATCCAGTTCAAAGTCATATGCTTTCCCTGGGCATCCGGTTCTTGGAACTTTGATTAAAATTCTTCCGTAGAGCCACACCACTTTAAGACAAGCTACCTGGACTTCACATGTACTTTCTCTCATGTATCCCCATCCATTAAGATTTCTTCACAGTACAGCCCGAGATGAGAATAAGTTTGAAAACGTAAGTCAACTAATCTCAACAACCTATCTCTGTCTTGCCTTCTTGTAGGCCATCAGTGAATGCCCACTGCACAAAATCCTTAAGGCCTCTCAAACTTGGTAGAAAAGTGAGATTTTTTCCCTTCAAATGTAGATTCCTACTTCTCCAACATTGGGAAAAAGTCATTGTCATGAAGCTTTCCCTAGGGAGCTGTTGATTTGTGGCTTTCTACATGCATTAACCGAACACAAAAGTAAATAAAGGATTTATTATTGGACATGGTATAAAATGTTAATATAGCTTGTTTATTCTTTGACTGTCTTGTTTTAGAGCTGATAAATAAGTTAATAGAGTTTTTTCAATGTTGCTGCTTCAAACTGTATTGGTAGAATTTATAATCTGTGCAGCAGTATTGCAGAGTTAATTGGTTTTGGTTTATATTCAATATAGACTTCATTATTTTCATTCTCCTCAGGAGAAATGCTTAATTTAGCCTTAGAATCTCCTTGCGGTAATACACTGATGGTCTGAGGCATCCTAAATGTGTAACAATGGATGATAACAGGGCCCTGCTTCAAAGCCTTTCTTGTTTGCACCTTGTTTTCATTTGTGGAAACCTGGGCAATGCTGTGGGCACCGTCAGAACCTCTGTGGTGTGCTCAGTTGTTGCTCCGTGACTCCGGGGTGAGCCACATCTTGGGCGGGCTCCCTCACCCTGTCAGAATTATAAGGGCCTCTTACCCCCAGTAGAACCTCTTGGCCAGTGTCATGACCTTGCATTTCCTCTGGTTCTGAATTCCATTATGGCCCTCCATCTGCTTCTCTTCTGTGCTGGACTTTCCACCAGATGGGATGCTTCCCTCAGTTCTGTCTCTGAACAGTACCAATTTTGGATGCCCTGAGCTTTAGGTAACTCACATCCTAGTGTGAATTCCTGGGTACAGATTTAACTCCAATGTTTGCCCATCCTATCTCCCCTCCATCACTTATTATGGTATTGTCTACTTTACTGTTAGCTCAGGATATGTATTTCCTGGAACTTTGCTTAAATCTCTTCCATAAAACCTCAGCACTTTGGGACAAGCTTTTACTTTCTCTCCTCTATCCCCAACCATTCATTTTATTCCACAGTCCAACCTGAGAAGAAGTTTGAAAAAGTAAGTCAAATAAACTCAACCACCTGTTTCTGTCTCACCATCCTGTACGCCATCAGTGAATGCTCACTATATTAACATAAAGAGAAGACTGTTAGCAAAGCCTTTAGCATCCTGCCTGCCTCTACCCTGTGGACTCCTTCAGCTTCAGCCGTCACTCTATTGCCTTTCCCTTCTCTGTCTTGTTCAGTGGGGCTATGGCAGAGGGACTCATTACTCTGCCTGGAACTTCTTTTCTTTAACTCTTCATCAAGAATGTCCTCACTTTCCTGGTTCTGATTCCAGTGACAGTTTCTTAGGAAATCATCCTGTACCCTCCTCCTCCTGGCCAACCATCTTTACACGCCCAACATCATTAGCTCAGCTCATTCCTGACTCCTTCATAGCAGTTGTTAAATGTGGAGGTGTACCTTTAAAAATTTGACTCACATGCATCTTCCAGTGTTATTCTAAGCTCTTTCAGGGCACCTAACCTTTCCAACAACTTACTGTAGATTGTCTGTCAGCACATTCTGTCTGTCTAGTCTGTCAGCACATTTGGGTCCCAGAGTATATTTGCTGCAAGAATAAATGGACAACTCAACAAATCAATAAATAAGCTGGTGGCTGGATAAATAAGTGAAACCTTTGTCACCAGCACAGCCAGGAGTCTCTATAATCTTTAGCTTGTGCTGTTTTCCTAGAGATGCTTTTCTAAAGTCTAGAGCTATCCCTCTGCCTGCAGGAATTTCCTCATGAAAGGAGGCGAAGTCCTCCTGTGACTTCTGATGGGGCACAAACAATATTTGCTTCTTTGAACTTGGTTGGATCATCTTTTTTTGTTTCTGTCAGTGATGACTTCAGGCTTTCCCTCTGCAGGACGGGAAAATTAGCACGTGGGCTGCGAATGGCTGTGTTCACAAGAGTGAGAGTGACATAAACTGGGTGGGAACCAAGGCAAACTGGAAGCATCTTTGTCCTCTCCAGGGACAGTGACTATTCAACTCCAGCTGCCAGATGGGACATACGAATGTCATCTCGGGGTAGTTAGATCTTTGAGTTCACAGAGAAGCCAAAGTACTTTCCTAGAGTGGTTGGTGCAGGAAATACCATTTGGAAAGCAAGTTCATTTAATTTATTTTGAAATATTTTATACCATTAAACAGACAAAATAGATGAGTACCGTAGGTCAGAGCTACAAGACATGAACTGTCAAGATTTGATCCCTGCCTTAGCTATGTCTTTGATAGTCTCCTTGTTTTTTACCCTATAGTTCATGATGCACCTGGTCCTATAACATTTTCTTTAAAAATAGTTCTTTGATCTGACTTTTGCTTCTTCTCAACTTCCAACCAGTGTAATTATATTTCTTCATCCCTATCTTCATGCCTACATTTTTCCTCCCTGCTTTTCAAATACATAGATGATAAATATATTCACAGGTAAATAAATATAAACATACTAAAATGTTGATGATATATTTAATATTGTCCCAAAGTTGCATAAATGTTGAACATCGAATACAAGGGGCACAGGAGGACTCACACATTCCACTTTCAGACTGACAGTGAACCACCACGTATTTGAGTCAGTCACCTGCTCATTTGTGCTGTTTGCTTACGAAGGACCAGCTTTTAAGATGCCACCATCTTAATACATAAAATTTGCCACTCTTCCAGTATAACAAGGGGAACAAGAATGGGTAGGTCTTTCAACCTGGTAAGAAGAGTGATGTTTCTTGTAATAGCCACTCCATCCCCACGGGGAGAAGAAAGGAGTGATTTTCTTCCTGTAAGCAAGGGGAATGGTATCTAAGAGGTTTGGGATGCCTGGAGATAGGTGTAAGGATGAGTCATTTCATAGTTCTGGAACTGAGAGTCTGTTCAGGCTGATCACTAACATTTGAAAGCTGGGGACCCAGAGCCAGTAGATGCCCCATCAGGAACTGACCCTTCCTTTCCTACCCAGCTCTTACTCTTCCCTCTCCTAGCGCCAGCCCATGATAACCACCCATCACGTCTGGGATAGACACATGGGTGAGGTTGCTTTGTCTTAGGAGAATGGGCTCAGGAAAGAGGACTTCCTAGGGCCTAGGGACCTGGACCATGGTCTACAAATGGAAGTTGGGCTCAGGGCAGATGTATCTCAAAAAAGCCTTCATGTACGGGAAGGAGTTGGCCCAAAAGATGGTCAGAACAGGGTTCTCTGCAGAACAGGATCTAGGAAGGAGGCCAGTTGGCTGGGCCTGGATGCGCTACTGGTGCTCAGTGAAGAAACTTGATTTTCCCTCGTGTTTTCTGGGCACAGAGAAAAACAATGAAGTGACAGGGAGGAGTTGGGGGGAAGCGTGATGGAACAACTTGTAGACACCTGCCTGGCCTGACAAGGGTACATGCATCCACTGTGAGGTAAGTTAACAGTACACAGAGAACTGAATTTACACTTTCACTTGAGCACTCTGTTCCATAGGTCTCTTATTGAGTGCAGTAGGCCTTTCTGTGGAGCAAAGGGGTTGATGGACCAGTGCAAGAGTAGAACTATCTTGCATGGCACCTAAGCCCCACGGGGACTTCTCTGAAAACTTCCACTTATAAGATTTGCACCATGTGGAAATGAGGCACATGAAAAACCATGGTAAAAATGTGTTTATCAACCAACCAGAAGACTGCGCTCTGCGAGGCCAGGTGAAATGCTTGTCTTTGTGGAGATCAGATGGGAAGAGTGAAGCTGAACTGGCCTCTTTGGTGAGTGCTGAGGAGAAAGAGGGCAGCGAGTATGCTGACACTGCACGGAGAAGTGAAAACGCCTGAGCTGAAGTTGTTCACAAAGAAGCACAGTGGCAGGTGGAGACAGGTGCATCCTGTGAACTCCAATTGCTCCTACACTCGACAGTGAAGAAAGCCCAGGTGCACCAGTTGTTTGGAGTTCTAGGTCGAAGGGAGTCACGAGCCCCCTGGCATCCCAGATTTTAAGTTGTTTGTGTATCTCTATTTTTCATCTTTATCACCCACAGTAAGATTTGAGCTCAGCATGCTGGCTGCTTCTTACAGGTCCTCAGTGTACTTCCTCCACACTGTCCTGACCCAGTGGAGGGGCTGGCTTCTACAAGAGAATGAAAGACATAAGTGATGCTAGTTCTTTTCTTCCAACATTCAGTGCTCCTGTCCCAGGGACTCCCTCGCCAGCTCTACCACCAGCTGCTGCAGTTTTGACTCTTTAATGCTTGAAGTAAGACTTTCAGGGAAATGAACCTGAGAGGGGAATCACTGAATCTCACTGAAGTACATAGGGGGGATGGTAGGATGGACACAACATGCTTAGGAAGCAGGTACTGGGAAAGAAATGAACCATAGCACGGATTTCCTTAAAAATATTTTATAGATGGCAGAGTAGTCATTTACTGGAGGGTAGGCCCTCAACTCAAATCCTTTATGTTGTTTGTCTGTTGTCCCATTGGCCACCCGTGACTTTCGCCATTTTGTTTCTCTCCTCAAGATGCCACAAATATTATGGAAACAGGACAGACTTATGTAGAGCTCAGGATGTGGAGGCTCAGATACTAACATCATAGCAAGAACTACATGAGTATAGTGTTTTCAGCCACTGGCTGATTTAAATGTACCTGGCAAATGATGGAGGTGCATCAGCTTTCCAGCTGAACTGGGAAGTCTAAGTGCAGAAAGTGTGTGTTTAAACTTTATTGAGAAAAGCACAGTCCAAAATCGAAACACTACAGTGTCTAAGCTTCGTGAGTACTCACAGGGCACCACAAGTAGAGAATTCCA
>PVIR01039167.1:0-14107 GCA_004026965.1 Petromus typicus | reverse complement strand
AAAAAAAAAAAAAAAAAAAGAAAGAGTTTATCGTGGATCTACAGTTCAGATTTCAGACTCAAGTGTGCTAAAAAAAAAAAAAAAAACTGCACCAAATATTTATAAGTCCTATGAATCTAGTCTGGGGTTAGCTATTCAGCTTGGCTAAAAACATATAATGGTAATATATTACATTTTTCTCATGCCTCAAAATATTCTACATTTCCTGAAACTGGAAATTTTTTTAAAGGCTCTATATGATGTCAAACTGATTTTATTAATGAATGAAATTCTCAGAAATAAAAAAAATCTTAAAGGTTTATATTAACTGCCAAGTTTATACAGACTGTTTTAGTTAATTGCATAATGACATAAAAATATATCCAACACATGAAATACTAGTTTATAATCCGTATATATATATTTTTAAGTTCTAAATCATTACTCATTTGGTATCTTCTATTTTATTTTCTTTCTCCCTCTAAGCTGTTGTTACTCAGGGTGACCTCTCATGGTAAAAAATAAAATAAGTTGGGGCAACCCATTTTCCAGTCCCCTATGTCCCTTACACAGAAGCTTTCTTCTGATAAATTTTTCCTACTCTTAAATCTCTGTTGTTCCTAGAATTTACTGTTTGATCTTAAAGAACACAAATTCATGTTTCAGATTATCTAGCAGATCTCAAACTAAAGCAAAAACTAAACTAGTCCTTCACCACAGTTTGAAAAATACTACTGTAGGTAATATACTGAAAGTAATATTACTGGGTCAAAACCATCCAGAGTTTGCAATCTCTTCCTCAGTGCTTAGTTTTATGGTTAGCAGCATATACTGTGTCAGCAACTAACGTGAAACATGGGAAAACAACCTGCAGAAAAGTAATGAGGCTCTAAAGAAAACACAGGAACTAGTGCCACAGGTGTAGGTCCACAGCATGTTCCCATCAGAGAAAGGAGCCCTGGATGATGAGTCTTACAGCCACTTTTGCTATGAAGCATGAGTATTCACTTGGGCTTATAGACACCAGATGTCCAAAATAGACTGAGGACAGTAAGACAGGAAGTTTCCAGGAGCATCAGCCACATCCAAAAATTTAGAGCATGTCCTAAACCATGGTCACCTGGATTCCAGGAAATGTTGAGCCCCACATGACAAAGGCCACCAGAGACAACCTTTTCCTGGGAAGGAAACCATCCCTGAGCCATGAGGGATGCATGCAGAACTATGGCACCAAGACTGAGATAAAGATCATTCAGAATCCACCCCACCAGCTAATCCTTAGAAACTGGCCTCCTGCCTTTGCAGGTGGCCCATCTGAACCCCTGTATCAGTGTACCCCTGCAGCTCCCTGAACTACAGCTTTTTCTATCTTGCCTCTAATTCTCCAATTAAAGGCTTTCTGTTTAAAAAAACAGTTATACCTGCTTGACTCCTTATCATTTGTATCAATAAAGAGTATATTTGGTAGAAAGATAATCACAACTGTACAGTGCAGAAAAGAGGACCTTCATTGGTAAGGGAATGTAAAATAGTACAGTCACTTTGGAAAGAGTCTAGCAGCTCCTCAAGTTTACTAAGTATTCCTAAATGTAACCTACATATTCTACAATTAGATTAAAAATATAATTAAACAAAATGTGGTATATCATCCACAGAATGGAATATTTTTGGTAAGTGAAAGGAATGAAGTACTGACACATCCATTAATAAACCTTCAAATATGCTAATGAAAAAAGCCATTTACTAAACACCATTTATATGAAATATCTAGAGTACTCAAATCTAAAAAAATAGAAAGTAGACTACAATGTACCAATTAAAAAAAAATGTAGACTAATGGGTTGCCCAGAGTTGGGTATATGAGAATGAAAAGAGCCTGCTAAATAGATCAATGGCTTTTTAAGGATAATGCTCAAAACAAAGATTGTGGTAATGACTGAGCATTTTGAGTATTCTAAAAATACTTTAAATCATATTCCTTGAATGTGTGGATTTTATGATATATGAATTATATACTGTATCTCAAAAGATATTTTTTTAGAAAAATGTCTAGTAGCTTCCTGAGTCCAAACCCTTGCTTCCAAATAACCACTGTCCATTCCAGAAGTACAATAAAACAATTCATTATAAAGATTTTAACAGAAACTTAAAAATCAGGATATTAAAATATTTTAGAACTACATGAAATCAATCTCAGCTTTCATTTTAATTTTGCACCTACCCTTTCTAGAACTATAGCTGTTCTGTTGGCACTCCAGAGATAAATTTAAAAAGCACGAAAGTGCAAAATTCACTTATCCAAAATGACATTTAGAGGTGGAGGGGAGAATCTTTAAATTTGAATTCCATTATAAAAGTTTTCAATGCTCATAATAAGAAGCAAAATAAATTTCTAATATCCATTAATTAAATAATGTTAACTTACAAGTAAAAGTCATACCTTTTGATTTCTTGTCCTTTTTGCTTAGAAGATTCACCACCATTCAGAATTTGTTCTAAATTCTTTGTTTCTACTGATCCATTTGGTTCTGAGTTAGACAGTCCAAGTAATGACCTTACCCGCTGAGACCGCACATCTAGTATTGTATCTGTATAACCTACTTCCTGAAGATACCTATAAGAGAAAATTAAAAGTCCTAAATTTCACATAATGTTAACATCTGTCAAATCTATAACTAAATGAGAAATTTTTTAAACCTATAATCCTAATATATTACATTCTTTCTGTGTTTCTTCTCTACTAAACAATTCCAGTTCTAAGAAAACAATTACAAACCAAAATTTAAATATACAGTGGCAGCAAACCTATGACATGCCTGCTGCAGTGGGCTCTTTGTTACCACTGAAAACTAAAGCCAGGCATGGTGGCACATGCTTATAATCTCAACACTCAGTAGGCTGAAGCACGAGGACTGCTGAAAGTTCAAGGCCACCCTAAGCAACACATTGAGTTCAAGGGCAGCCTAAACTGCACAGAAAACAAAACACCAAACCAAAAAGCAGCTCTAAAAGGTTTGTTATCAATGCATATTAGTATAGCTAATAGCAAGGGCCAATCATTTTGAAACCCAAAAGCACTTAGAGCTTTAAAAAGCTTCTAAGAGTTGATGAGACATGTATATATATGTGTGTGTGTGTGTGAATATATGGCCATGTACATGTGTGTAATTTTTTTTCATGTACTAGGCATAGTAAAGACTAAGTAGAATTGAAAATAGTGGCATGCTAAATTAAAACCCAGGGTGCTTAATTAGAGATCACAGAACAGGGTAATTCTCCTGCTAACATTTTAGATTCCACAACATTCCTCTAATTCTGTTGTTTCCTAACTTTCTTTTTATCTAAACCAAGTTATTTAATCTATGTTACAGGATGGCAATGATAGAAGGAGGCCAGATCATGAGATATTATGATCTGTGAATAACTTTGTGATAAAGCATTTTGAAGAGTATTGAAGGATGCTAAAATGAAGAATAGCTTCAGAATCAAAACTGAAAATGGACTAAATAGTAAAGAAATGAACAACAAGAAAGACTGTAGATAAACTTTCCTTACATTTGACTATAAAGTCAAAAGGAAAGAAAAGGATCTAGGCAATGGGATTAGGCATTTATAAGAGAAATACTGTGCAACTCATTTCTTTACAGCTGTCCCTGCTCTCCTAAAACATGGAAACTTCTTTTGGAGAGAACCACTTCCTCGTCCCTGAGTCTCCTCTGAATTAATTCCTAAAATCTTACACAACCTAGATAAAAATTACTAACTTAAATGTGGTTATGTGATCAAGTCAGCCCAATTCCAAGCCTTCTCAGAATTGTTCTGACAGAGGTCAGCAGGGTGCCATATGGAAAAAAGAAAGTTGTTAACAAAGCAGAATAAAACTGACACAGAGGAGCAGAAAAATCAGACAATATGAACATATCCTCAGTGTTTTCAGTCTCTCAGAGGTTCTCCAAGCTTCCCAACTTCCTGACAGTTTGTTGTTGAGTATTTCCTTCAATTCTGCTAGTAACCTGGGAAACTTGCAATCAAAAATCTGTTATTCATGTTTCAATCACTGTCATAGTAAGAGTTTGAAACCTGAGCTAATGAATGAAAGAATTTATAGAAACAAAAGTAAAAAATTAAGTAGCCTTCATGTTTTCATGAACCAGAACCTGAGTTATTTTAATGAAAGTAAAAGAGAATGGGCCAAGCTGTGGGAAAAGTTTAGAATATCCACTGAAAATAAGAACAGAAGGTAACTAGGGTTATAGGTTAAAAAAAAAAAAACAGCTCTCTGCAACATCTAAATAGGAAATCATGAACAGATAACAGCACTCACAATTCTGTTTTTTTTTTTTTTTTTTAGGTTTTTTGAGACAGGGTCTTGCTTTGTAGTTCAGGCTGGCCCAGAGCTCAGCCTCCAACTCACATCACAGCAATCCTCCTGCCTCTGCCTCCCGAGTGCTGGGATTACAGGCGTGAGCCACCACATCCAGCACTGTGGTATGTGGTACTGATTGCTGCTGGGGTGAGTCTCCACAACCAGTATTATATGTGGTTAACCGGGGATTGAACCCAGGTCCTTGCGCTTGCAAGACAGGCATGAGAACCACTGAGATAAATCCCCGGCCCCCACAATTCTGTATTTTTGACCCAAGTATAAATTAGAAGTAGAAGCAGACAAAATGAATTAAGAGCTGAGGTTGTAGAGGAAGATACAATAAAATGGTGATGAAGTAGGCAGTAACAAAGAGTACATGGATCAGGGGCTCTAAAAAGGAGCTCCAAAAATAGAAATAAATCCCACCTACTAGAGAAGGTAATGCAGGATGATCACAAATTCAAGGCTAGGGGCCGGGGATTTAGTTCAGTGGTTCCAGCGCCTGTCTTGTAAGCACAAGGACCCAGGTTCGATACCTGGTAACCACATTCCATACTGGGTGTGGAGACTCAGGCCCAGCAGCAATCGATACCACATACCACAGTGCTAGGTGTGGTGGCTCACACCTGTATTCCAGCACTCAGGAGGCAGAGGCAGGAGGATTGCTGTGATGTGAGTTGGAGGCTGAGCTCAGGGCCAGCCTGAACCACAAAGCAAGACCCTGTCTCAAAAAAAAAAAAAAAAAAAAAAACCCCACAAATTCAAGGCTACAGCAAACAACTCAGACCGTATTTCAAAATAAAATTTTAAAAGGACTGAGAGGGCTGGGGATTTAGCTCAAGTGGTACTGTGCTTATCTTGCAAATGTAAGGGCCCAAGTTGGATTCCCAGTCTCACAAAAATAAAAAATAAAAGGACAGAGGGTGTAGCTCAGTAGTAAGGCACATTCTCTAGCATGTGCAATGCGCTGGGTTCAATCTCCAGTACCACTAACAAGAGAAAACAAACCACCTACAGACAGGAAAGATAAAAAAGGAAAATAAAGTAGAGCAAGGAAAGGCCAGAGAACAAATAATATGTTATCTGGCATGAAAGAAGTGGAACACCTGTCAACACCTGAGATCACAGAATATTCCAGAGGTAGAGTCATTCTGAGTAATAAGACCAAGTCTGACCACACTTCATATAGGGTTCATGAAGTTGAGCATGTACAGAATTGAGAAGGATAAGTAATCTTAATCAGCCTATCACAGCATGAAAGCACCAATGTTTTCAAGATACAAGTAAAAGAACAAATAGGTAAGAGAACCAACAGACCTGCCACAGAAGTGTTTCTAACACAGAAAAGAATTGAAATTTGGGGCCGGGATTTAACTCAGTGGTTCCGGCACCTGTCTTGCAAGCACAAGGACCTGGATTCGATCCTCTGGTAACCAAAAACAATATTGGGCATGGAGACTCATGCCCAGCAGCAATCAGCACCATATACCACAGCACCAGGCATGGTGGCTCACGCCTGTAATCCCAGCACTCGGGAGGCAGAGGCAGAGGCAGGAGGATTGCTGTGATGTGACTTGGAGGCTGAGCTCAGGGCCAGCCTGAACTACAAAGCGAGACCCTGTCTCAAAAAAAAAAGAAAAAAGAATTCAAATGTGAAAAGTTTCTCCAAAAATTCAACTGAAAGGATTGGCAAGACATTTCACAAAACTTTCAGATGAATTCCTTCCCTAAATTAGTCACAAAACAATTTAAGAAAAAAATCAAATCTATGAATTTCATAGTGACAGCGCACAAAGGGTCTACATTGTTGTTCTAGCTTTTAAATTACCTACTCTTTGAAATATTTTATCCAATAGGAGGAAATCATCATCATCCTAAAACTTGAAGGAAATAAACTTAAAAGATCCAACCTATCTACAAAGCAAGAAGAGTATCAATATCAAGAAAAAATACTCTGGGTCCACTACAATTAAATTATTTTTTAAAATCAGAGTACTTTGACATCTAATTCCTTAGTGAAAGTGGAAAAGAAGAGCATTACTCACTGTCTTAACAGCTGTCTGCCTTGCTTCCATGTTAACTGGCTATTTTGAGGTGCTGTGGGAGCCTCTGTGTCTTTGGTTTCTTCTAAAAATTAAGGAAAAAAAGTTTTACATATATTATTTCAGTTCTTAAAAACAATGCCAAAGTTTTCTTATACATTTCCACAAAACACACCTAAACCATTTTATAAAAAATAGGAGAAAAAAAATCAAAAGGGTAGAATCACTTAGGTACTTTCCTAGCCATTTAAAACCTGAGAAAATTGGGCCAGAGGTTTAGCTCAGTCGTTCCAGCGTCAGCCTGGCAAGTGCAAGGTCCCCAGTTCAATCCCCAGTACCATACACCACAATGCTTGGCATGGTGGCTCATGCGTGTATTCTCAGGCTTTGGGAGGCGGAAGCAGAAGGATTGCTGTGAGTTCCAGGCTGCTCTGGGCTACTTTGTGAGCCCAGGATCAGCCTGAACTACAAAGTGAAACTCTGTCTCAAAACAAAACAAAACAAAACAAAAAAAACCCCACACAATTTTGAGTCTATATATGTAGAAATTAAGTTTGTATCAGAAGACTTTTTCTAGTCAATTTCATTTTTAAAACTAAAAATTAAGCCAGAAAGTAAGTTTTTATAATAAACAGCCAAGTTTTATTCTCAGGCAACGAAGTATATGCATTTAATTCTTTATCTTTTTCTTTTTTTTTTAATTACTGGGAACTGAATCCAGGGCCTCAGGCATGCCATTCTAGTACCCTGCTAGTTAGGAACCCCCACCCACCCACCCACTCATAAAGCCCTGGGTTCAAGTACACACAAAATTTAATGAACAGCGTAGTTTCAGTAAGGTAAGCTCTCACCAAATATCCCTAGAGAGAAATTAAAAACTATTTTTGGCACTAATTACATAAATAGTTTCTATAAATTCTCCTTAGTAAAATAAAAATAATGAAGAAGATAGGAGCTCAGAAGATTAATTTCCACATCTAGTATTTAAAACTATCAGAATGGTGCATAGTTATTAGACTCCTACACTCCTCAATCACTTAAAATTTGTTTGTACTAATTAAAATATTCTTCCCAAGCATTACTTGTCTCACCCTAACAATCTCATTTTTAGCATTATCTCATTATTCCACCAAATACAAACAATTCACATTCTAAAATAATCATCTCATTTAAATAGTAATCTTGCTTCATTTTCTATTTACGAGATTTTTATTTTTAAATGACATAGCCATTATAGAAGAAAATACCTCTTAAAAGAACATCACTATCACCAAAAGTTAACTACTACTATTAGTATGAGTATTTTCTAAATGAAAAAAATATATATACATATACATGACCAACGCAATTCCCTTTAATGAAAAAAAAAATTGAGGTAGTGTGTGAACTTCACTATAATCTGCTTTTGTCACTTAATATCATCTTGAATAGTCTATGCCAGACTAACAGTCTATGCCACAGATTAACATCATTTGAAAGTGATCATACTTTGGGCCAAGGATGTGGCTCAGTGATGCCAGGTCTGCCTGGCAAGCACATGGGCCAGAGTTTGATCTCTGGTACTGGGAGGGAGAGAATGATCACAGTGGATTAAGAAGGTGTATCTCAGTGGCAGAGTCTTGGGTTCAATCCTCAGCACCACCAACACAAAAAAAGTTTTGTCATTCTTCCTGCCCTCATTTCATCCTTCTCTCCCCTGTCTTTCCTTCTTGTTTTTTTTTTTTTGTTTTGTTTTGTTTTTTTAGATGGGGCCTCCTATGTTGCCCAGGTTGCCTCACACTCCAGAACTCAACCAATCCTCTTGCCGCAGCCTCTTGAATAACTGGGACTACAAACAAATGCCACCAGTATTACATAATATTCTTCTGAAAGTACACGTCTATGTAATTTAACCACCCCTTTAATCATGTAATTAATTTCCATTCTTTCACTATTATAGATAGTTGCAAGGGACATTACTGAAGTATATCACCTACAACACGCCAAGTATGTAAACATCTAGAAGAAGAAAAGATTCAGTACTGCTTTCTTAGCCCTTATTCCACTTACTAGCCATTCTAAAAAGAGTACTCATTTTATCAGTCAGGAGCTGGGTTCACACATTTGGGGAATTGAGGCAAGAGTGCCAAGAGTTCAAAGCTAAGCAGAGTAACACAGTGAAACTATGACTCAATCTATGAATGAATCAATCAATGGGATCAGAATGTGACAGAAATGATTTCTTTCCTTTTTTCATTATTCTCATGTTGAGCTCTAGTTTGTTCACTTTTGTTACTAAATAATATCCCATTATGTTAATACTTCGCATTATATTCATCCATTTAATACAGGATGTTTTCATTTTCAGATTTTCACTGTAAATGGTATGTTGTGTCTCCTGGAAACAATGATTTATTTTATTCAATTTAAGTTTATACAGATAAAAGAAAAGTTGTTTTACTCCAATTTTAATTGTGGGCAGGAAAGATTTATCTACTAATGAATGATCTTGCTTTATACAAATTGTTGCCCTGAAACCACTTAGCCAATTCTGACTGTGGCTTAGCTTCTATCCCAGAAACAATGATTACACATAAGGGATAGTCCTCTAGTTTAAAAAAAAAAAAAAAAAATGACTGCTTATTTTGTATATTTTGGGGGGGAAAAAAAAAAGGTCTGAAATTTGTGGATTCATCAAGTTGCTGGTAAAGCCATGTACTGCCTCTAACTTAATAATGCTGTAGTAAACACAACTTGGAATAGATAGGCCTTTAATTTTTTTTTTTTTTTAAGACAGAGTCTTACTTTTATAGTTCAGACTGGCCCTGAGCTCACTGTGTAGCCCAGGCCAGCCTTGAACTCACAGCAATCCTCCTGCCTCTGCCTCCTGAGTACTGGGATTACAGGCATGAGCCATCATGCCCAACATTGTGGTATGTGGTTACCGGGGATCAAACTCAAGACTTTTTGTTTGCCAGGCAGACGCTGGAACCACTGAGCTAAATCCTGAGGCCTTTAATTTTTCTATCATTTATGTTTGTTTTTCCAAGGTGCAGATTACAATATATTATTTCCTAGCATCACAATAAGCCTCGAAAACCACTGAAAAGCCTGACCAAAGAAAACTCATGCCACTCTTATCTTGATCTTGAATCTGTTTATATGACAACTTAAACATGTAATAAACTATTCTACTAATAAAAGTTAAAATGGAAAAGATTTAAAAATAAATTAATTTAAAGTGATTTCCTATATATCTAGTATTAAGCTAGAAATCAATTTGATTTTTAAATTTCACTGATACTCAAGTAAAATAAACCCACACCTGAGTTTCCTATCGTATACACTTTTACTTTATCAAACACAGAAACAACTATAAAAGAACAAAAACTATACATCCAAGAGCATATTTGTTTCTTGCTTTAGTAGCCAGCATCTAAGATCAGAATAGGCTTCAATCTGACATCAGCAAAACCAAGTAACTAAGTTCTACACACACTGAAAAACAAGAAAATGCTTGCAGTATTCTCAAATCTTGCATTATGTAAATCAAAATATTTCTTCTCATAAACTTCTCAGACTATAATCACATGAATTCCTAAAATTAACATTACACTGTTACCCCTTTCCTACATTACTCTCTCTTTGCTGTGGAATTGTTCATCAGATGTTATGTTCATACTAACTACAGAGCTGATTCAAATAGGAATAATTTTTTCCTTCTCTTTTAACTTTATTTGGCTCCCTCTATACTGTTCAAATCGAATTACATGTCCAGTATCTTTGGTCCAAAATCTTTAATGCTATCCAGTTAGAATTACAACCAAAAATGTGCCTTAACTTTTACACAGGTTTCAAGGGAGAAGAAAACAGAATAGCAACTTCAGGATTAGGACGTAGATAAAGCTGATTTTCACCCATATTTAATTATTTTCTCAAATTTTAGGCAGTTCATAACAGTTAACCACCCATCTAATGCTATCAAAGCAAAATGAGAAAGAGAACAAGTCTGTTACATAAAAAATGAGCTTAATAAAAGTAACAGAAGTATCAAATTTACCTGATTCGAAGGTTGGCATTTTCAAGTCACCTTGGTTGAGTTCTGTGCCATACTTTAATTTGTGGTATTTTGCCCTGAAATTTTAATAATAAATTAGTAAAACAGTAACTGATTCCTTGTATAAAGTAAGGGCCAGAGATTTAGCTCAGTGGCAGCACCACCTGCCTTGCAAGTACAAGGTCTTGAGTTCAATCCTTCAGTTCTGCAAATACAAGGTTAAGTGACTATTGCTATGCTATGTTATTACTCCAGTAATAAACCATAGTATGAATGTCTTCTTTAAAATTTATTTGCAGCTGGGTTTGGTGGTGCACACCTGTAATTCCAGCATTCAAGAGGCTGAGGCAGGAAGATCATCATGAGTTCAAGTCCAGCCTGAACTACCCAGTGAATTCAAGGAGAACCTGAACTACATGAGACTGACTCAAAACAAAACAAACAACACTTTCTTGCTATAAAAGAAAACAAAATGTTAAATCATCCAAGTAATAAATAAACCTACATAACTCTTGCCTGGTTTCAAAAAACTCAAAACTGCTTTATTTTATTCATACAAGGAAATAAGACACACATACCTTTCTTGTTTTAATGCATACTCTAACATCTTTATTCTTCTTACTAAGTCCTTCTTCAAATTCTCTTGACCTTTTCTTTCTCCTTGTAAAAATGCTATCCGTGCCTAAAAACATAAAATATGTATTTATTCCATTTTTCTTTAAGCATACACAGGTAACCACCAAAAAAGTAAGCTTTTATACTTTGTCTCTTGACTGCAACATTTAAAGTTCTGCAATACTTTCTCAAGTAACACAAGCACTTTAAAAATGAAGATAACCATAAATTAACTATCTGCTTATAATTCTTTAATGGTCCCTAATATTAGCTATTTAATATTTACATAATCTTCAAGGGAAAGTTTTATACAAAAAAATCACACCTATGGCTGAATGTGGAAAGTCTTGAGTTAAATCCCCATTACTCTCTCTTTCTCCCTCCCACCCTCTCTCTGCACCCAATTCCTAACATCAAAATCAGAAAGTACAAAAAGATTGTCACAGGGCTGGGGATTTAGCTCAATGGTTCCAACGTCTGTCTTGCAAGCGCAAAGGTCCAGGTTCAATTCCCTGGTAACCACATACAATACTGGGCGTGGACACTCACGCCCAGCAGCAATCAGCACCACATACCACAGTGCCGGGCGTGGTGGCTCACGCCTGTAATCCCAGCACTCGGGAGGCAGAGGCAGGAGGATTGCTGTGATGTGAGTTTGAGGCTGAGCTCAGGGCCAGCCTGAACCACAAAGTGAGACCCTGAATCAAAAAAGGAAAAAAAAAAAAGATTGTTGCAAAAAGAAACAATTCAGAATCCTAGATATTAGACGTCTGTTTAAAGTAACACTGCCACAAAAGCACTTTTTGCCTAAAATACTCAAAAACTTATAATCCTTTGTACTTTACCAGCCCATTCCTGAGTGCTGAAAATACTTTGTTAGACTATCGCTTCTTCCATTACCTCATTACATGCCACTGTAAAAACAGTATGTTTTTTTCTTAACTGACTTATTGTGAAAGCAAATTTTCTGCCTTTTTCTGCTCCTTACCAGTACCTCACAGTCTCTTATCCATCATGCACTTACTCACAACAGAACTAACCTTCACAAGAGGTAGAAAGGGTTTGTTGGGATGATTCACATGCATTTATTCAGTATGAGAACAAACTTTCTAAAATTATAGTGAACATGGAATCAACACAAACAAATTTAAGTGGATGTTTAATACATTTAGAATGTGTTGATTTCTATAAAACAAATACACTAGCAATATCAACTCAGTGTAATTAATAAAGCACATAACAAAAGCCCATTGTTATAAAAAAACATTCTCCATTACCCTAAAACAATTCACATGCGGCCATTCACAACTTGTTACAGTTAAGACGCTAAAAACAGCTATATAAACTTATATAAATATAACTTTCCATATAAAAACAAAGGCTAAAAAGAAATTATAGATTCAGAACTTAACAGTCTTGTCCTAGAGAGACTGGCATCATTTATTATTCTTTAAAGCTATGAATAAAAGGTAAAATATGTCAGTTTCATCATACTGTTTCAAGAAAGATTTCTGATGGGTTTTCCTCCAAAACAGACTAATTTGCTTTTAAATAAGTCACATAGTGTATAGTTGGTATATCATTCTAATTTTCAGATTTCATAAGCATTTTACAGTTACTAGAAGGAAATCAGAAACTCATTCTGCTCAAGTAGTTATTATTGGTGGTTTCCTGACTGAGAAAAGTCTTACAAACTAAGTGGAAGTTATACATTATAAGAGATTAAAAAGGTAAAATACGGTAGTGCATAACTTGAGCAGGAGAATTCAAGGCCAGCCAAGGGGTACACAGCAAGCCTGTTTCCAAAAATGAACACGAGAGCGCAGAAGGGAAGCAGGGAAGGAAGGAGGAAGGGAGGAAGCCAGAGAGATTAACCAAAAATTTATTGGGTAGAGAAAGATGAGAGAGAAGCCATAAGCCTTGGAACTGACCTTTTATGAGCTAAAATTACCAAGTAGAGGGCACTCTAAAAATGTAAATACTGCATCAATACTAACCAATTAAATAACAGACAGCATTACATAAAAGATCACAGACAATGGGCTTTCTAGTTTTGTTTTACAAAAAATGGGAAATGAACTCAGCACCTTGTATTTGCTAGGTTAAGCGGCAGCACCACTGAGCTACATCCCCAGCCCTTTATTCTTAGATATCATAGTATAGCACCATCCTCAAATAAACACTCAAAAGCTTATTTACAAGAAATATTTACAGTGGCATCAAAAAGTGAAAGTAATGAAGAATAACACAAACATGCATGAAAAATTTAGAAATTTAACGATGTCATGGAATAAAACCTAAATGAGCTAGCAGATGCATAGTAAAACTATCAAATTTTCACTAAAACTGACCAATTAATTCTAATCAAACCTTTGTGTGTCAAATTTTATAAGCCAAATCTAAAAATTACAAAAGAATTCAAACTGTCAAGACAGCCATGACAATCATAAGTAATGAGATGAAGAACTTGCTATACCAGACAATAAGATACATTATAGATGTACACAAATTAAGACAAAGGTTGAAAAACACAGAAAATCATACCAAAGAAACAGCTTAGAAACAAACTAATGTATCAAAGGTCACGTGATTTACAAAAGATGGTTGTCTAAAATACTGAGGAAAGAATGGTCACTTCAAAAATACTACTTAACCTGGGAGTAGTGGTCCACACCTGTGACCCCAGTACTCAGGAGGCTGAGGCAGGAAGACTGCCATGAGTTCGAGGCCAGCCTGTGCCAGCCTGTGATACACAGCAAGAACCTGTCTCAAAAAACAAAAAAACCACTTAGTAAACAAAGTATCCATATGAGGAAAAATTGAGAATGAACTTCTGTAAAATACAGGTCCAAGAGGACTAGAGATTTAAATGTGAAAGTAGAACAATACTGCTCTTAGAAAATAACATATACCTTCATGATCTCAGATGGAGAGATTTCTTAAACAAGACAAAAATATCAGCCATAAAGAAAAGGATTAAAATTTTATTACAATAAAATTCTGTAAAGACAAGGCAGAAAGCCGGCATGGTGGCACCTGCCTGTAAGTTTGTAGCTAGCTTGGGCAAAA